>JBBBWG010006469.1:4876-15097 GCA_037176905.1 Azolla pinnata | reverse complement strand
GGTGTATGACTTACCAGGAGCAGCAGCCATTGGGAACACAAAAATGGAAACAGGGACTGTTATGCACCGCATCAGTTCTGCCATGAGACCAGAAATGAAGTGATATTTTTTAATATATTCAAGTGAAGGATTCTTTAGTTGAGTTGCCATAAACTGCAGCAGATTATTATTTGACCACAGAAAAATTTATGTTGACATTCCATGCATCCACATTGAATGTGTGCATGGAAGGTCTACAGTTACCTAGCATACGAGTCTCACCATTCTTCCCATAAACTGCCTAAGAGATGCAGAAGACATGGCAGTGTGGATAGCACATTCTTCTTTCATTTGTTCTCACTGACAGCTTTCTGGAGCCGTTTTAAAAGGTTCTGTGCAAAAATTGAATCCTCACAATTTACCTTCACTATAAATGGTAGTTCCTTCTCACTAGCTTTCGGAGACCCAGGTTCCAGGGCCACACTAATCAAGCATAGCTTGGACTCTACAAGAGTCTCACCACTGAACTTCAAGTGAACATCAGTATAGTCGTCACCGAGAAATCCTGATGATACAGGAATGATTACTGCGACGAGAGCCACATTGATATGGCTTACCACTCTGGTGGCAATTGTTTTTGCAAAAAAGAACACTTCGTCAGATTCGGTTGTCGTTGGATGGATCGGCCTTACCATTGAACTCCTGAAAAGAACATAGTCCGTTGGTAATGAAGTCCATCATACAAGCCAACAAAACACTAGAGCTAACATCATACCTCTGTAAGATTTCAAACATGCCCACAAGCTTTGACTCTGCATTACTGAAGTCTTTAACTGTCAATTCCTTTGGCCTTAGAAATGCACCAATATCTGGCACCAATCTCACTGGGTAATGTTTCATGTTACAAAAGACATCAAGCTTTGCTGATGCCAGCTGCTGATGAAAATCTACGAACATATCCAACTCTACCATTTTCCCAGGGTAAAGCGTAGGTATCGTCTGTGAAGAATTAACAGAAAATCTACAAAACATGTTTGTTAAGACACCTACCTTTACAGAGAAAACATTTCATATTTCATAGAGTTCCATTTAATACATGTACTTACTTGGTAGGAGCATCCTTCGCTATTTCTGCGCTTGATGAAGTTGCATCAGACTCCAGTTGGCTTACATATATGGTAGACAATAACTCCTGTGACTTATTCGTCACGTGAAGCTTTAACCATACCATTTGAGGATGAGATGCTTGAACTGCAAAACAATAACTGTATTTCACCTCCAGTCCACCTCCATTTGTGAAGTCCAGCAAAGACATCTTCATTGGCTCTGTTATTATAGGATCCAAAGTGATTGTTGCATAGCCTGTAGGGAGTCCAAGCCATTCACACTCATTCTTGCTCTTAAAACTATCATCCGCAAACCAGGACTCCAGATCCTCCGTTGATCTCAAAGTTAGCCCTGTGCTATCAATTTCATCATCTTTTGCTTGCTCATGTGCCACGATTAAAGAATGAGGTTCTTCATTATCAGACAGGCATATTAATGGTTCACTTCTTACCTCCACAAGGCTTCTGACAATTTTACTATCTGACTCACCATCCACTCCTTGCCCATTTGCAATGAAGGAAATGGAATTTTCTTCATCATCATCAGATAAGCTAATCAGCTTAAATTCATCAAGATATTTGGTCCTTGTTGCATTACTCTGATAGCTTGCATTATCCTGTGATTCTTCACCTGAGCCAATGCTATCACTACCGCTTACATCTGAACAAATTAATCCAGTATCCGATTTATAACCCTTGGATTGAGGATTATCATCACTATCACTGTTAGTGTCAACTGTGTCAGGGGAATAATTTTCGCAATAATCGCTTTCTTCATCAATCATCTGTTTGATCACGGAGATCCCTTCAGAACTGCAAGGGTGTAAGGTAGATTGATCAATGTCTGTGAGGCTGCAAGGGGCAGGGAGGGGTCTGTACCCAGGAGCACAATGATTGACAATATGGGACATGGAGCCAAGCAAGAAGATTCGATCTTGCAATGTGGATGCACTAGAAGGTGTCTGTTTTTCCGAATTCAAAATGAAGTTAGGCAACATCATAAAGAGGTTTTTACAGGCATTCTCATCAACTACCTTCACCAAACTAATGTTCAAGATTTCAGAAACATCTTGTGATGTTGCTTTAATATGCAGGCCCATAATCTGCTTCAGCAAACGTGCTCGATCACGGACATCATAGTTCACATCGCAGCTACCGAGGTCAAGAATATATGATAATGCTAACAGAGATGTTTTTGACTGGATGCTTAAATCATCAAGTGACCGAACCACTACCTACAGTCAGAAAATACCAAATAATCGATGAAGTTCATACTCTACAAAAACACATATGGCAGCATATATGCATACATTATTAAATTTGGATAGGATAACCATTTAAAAGACATGCAAGCATTTCTTTAAGTGCTATACAAACCACAAATAAACATTTTACCTTTGGAATGCAGTTCAAAATCTGTAGTTTAGTGTCGATATCCTCATTTACGAAACATGCTGCAAGATAGCTGAAGACGGCAGGAAGTAGAGACTTAATCAAGTCACTCTGGCTTCCATACTCTCCAATCATCCAAATTACAACAGATCGAGCACCAGCTACATGGATAAGGTCAAGGTCACGTACAAGTCGAGCAAAAACCTGGAGTTTTAATTTTCAAATAGTCAGTTACTAAAATACCTAAGGAGATAAGAGAAAAAGAGCAAGCATGTTTGACATGTACAAAGCTGACGATCCTGGAATACTCTGTACCTTCTCAACATCTTTAAAATGAAGAGATGCAATATATCGGATTGCAAGTACTGCTTGTGTAACTACAGATGCTTCTCTATCTTCAATTGATCCATTCATACATGTCAACTCCTTAGCTTTTTTAAACGGTGCCGACTTCTGTGCCTCAGTTTTCTTCAACTGAAATAAATCTCCATCACTAGAAGCATTATTTTGACTTCCTCTGGCAAGATTGAGGAGTCCATCCATACAGATCCCAGCAATAGAAGGGTGTCTTCCAGCACATTTTCCAATCACACTCACAGCTTTGGCAGCAAAATTGCGATCAAGATCACGGACATATACCTGTATATTATTTAAAGCAATAAATTGAAGATGTTATAAAAATTGCACAATCACCTTTTATCCATCCACAGTGGACTGACCTTACATAACAAAAAGTGTGTCAGAACTATTTGCTATAATTAAGAGAAAATATGCAGTAGAGAGATATGCCACAATGCACGAGAAGCTATATGAATGGCTTAGATTTTTATTTCATTTGATTTTAGAAATATAATAAATTTATGCCTGTACTATTCTAAACCACTAAATTTAAGATGTCATAAAAATTGCAGCATCACCTTTTATCCATCCACAGTGGACTGACTTTACATAACAAAATATATGTCAGAACTATTTGCTATAATTAAGAGAGCCTACATACTAGAGAGAGATGAGACAATGGCCCAGCACCTAGATGAATCACTTAAATTGTTATTTTTATTTTTATTTCAGACATAGCTAGACCTATTTAATTAATTTTAGCTTTTTGAGAGAAAGTAATGCTTTTGTAAATTTTCATTCTAGAGAAAAATGTGAGATAACCGGATTAGAATTCAGACATTGAATTACAGTATAGGAACTAGAGAGAGAGTAATAAGCGTAGACGCCCGGGGATCATAACTTATATCTTTAATGCATATTAAGCTATTGTATAAAATGGAACAAGCCCTATCAAATAGTCTTAATAAGGTTTATTAAACAATGACAAAGGATAGACATCACCAGGTTGAGGAAAATCACATGGAAAAAGGATAACCTTTCCACGTGGTATTAACATAGAAGTTACCGATTGGGATTTAACCCACCTAGGCCTTTGTTTCTTGCAGGGTTCTTGTTCGGAGAACCAAGTGGGTCAACTGTCCCCTGCACTAGGCCATCGGAAGATTGACCAGTGTTGACCATGCAGTGGGCATGGATGATGTATGTTATGGTTGTCCCAATTGTTCATATTCATTCCAAATTTTGTTATTAAGAAGGATAGCAAAGATTCATTTCTACAGTCTTTGAGCAAAATTGCTATTTCATTATTTTAGATTATTTCTGTTCATTTCTATAAGATGCAATCAAATAGAATATCATGAAATTATAACGTCTGAGATCTCGTCTAAACTAGTGAAGTACAAATGAAGATCTCTCATATCTTCAAGATGGTCAATGCCCTCTTTTGGATAGCTTAAAACTAAGTGAAGTACAATGAAGATTTCTCATATATCTTTGATATGGTCAATGCCCTCTTCTGGGGGTATGTTACAGTTATATAGCTCGAAAAAGTAATCTTTACTCACAAAGTTGCAAGGAAAGAAAAAATCATGACACTTGCCTGTAATTCTCTTAGTATTGCAGTGATGGATACTTGTGTTGCAATGAGGGCCAATATATTTAGCTTTATTTCCCTGATTTGGGGAATATCGGATGCCCGTATGAAGAAATCTTCATAGTAGTCTTCGAACAAGGAAGCCTTTGCTTGAACAAGTGTTAACACATTCAAAAGCACCTGCGAACACCATTTCATCAAAAGAATTCTGGAAGTTTAGTAGTCCAGAGGCTGCTGCTATTGTCAAATAATTTTGAAGAGAAAACCAATGTCTTCCAGTTCAGGGGAAAACAAAAGTTAAAATGCAGTATCGAGCAACCACAAAAAATGCCAATTATGTGCCTTAGGAACTAAAAAATATCATATAATGGTTCATGTATTCTTGAACACTGTAGTATGACAAATTAGCCATGGAGGCGGCATGGTACTACCAAGAGGCAACAGTTTGTCGGACAATACCACTGCCTCATTAACTTTCATTCTAAAATTGTAACAGAATTCACAGGGCAAATCAAATTCTTAATGTGAATAAGATCAAAAAACTCATTACCACATATTGACAGTCATACGAAGATCTCAAAAGAAACAGCAATGGTTTCACAATCTTCTTGAGCTCTGCTTCAGGTGCCAGAAGCCAGTGAACTCCAACAGCTGCCAACATCACTGCACTATTGTGACTCTGTAAGAGACCTAATGTACACTGCAACAATAGCCGTGTATTTTGAGGCATTTCGTCATTAAAAACTTTATCTTCTCCATTGCCTTTAGGAATGCTATTCTCAAGTCTAGCATCTGCTGTTTTTATCCCTGAAAAGGTCAAACAAACAAATATATCACAAAACCTTAGTGAAAACTGAAAAAAAAAAACAATAATGACAGAATATCACCATTCTTAGCTACCTGTGCTGAACATGGCCCTTTCCTTATCGTACCCATTTTGTGCAACCACGTAACGCAGTAGGACATCCACTAACAATACCTGACCCCATTCCTCCACATTTGAAAGTGTGTTACAAAGTCCCCGAAACCTTGGCGTTATGATACTAAAGTTTTCAGGACAGACAACAGTATATGCAGCAGTTGCTGCTCCAAGAACACCAGCTGATTTATCATCAAGTAGCAAACATATCAGCTGCAGCAAAATTAACAGTATTTAGGATCAGTGGGAATTCTAGTAATATAACGTGAAAAAATGAGACTCTTCCTTTATTTCCCCTAATATGCTCAGATTTTTATCACTTCCCCATATGCCACTGGTCAATCCATTCTTCATGCTCAGTAACCAACTATCTGAACACGACTCTGTTTGATCATTCACGTGGGCAATCTAACCTTATTTCACAATATCTTCATCAATTTATTCCCATTTCCCTTGTTTTGGCTTAGAACAAAAGCAACTTTTACTAACGACAGAAGTGTAGGGGTAATCAGGGGAATAAAAATAGGACATCTTAGAGATCCTTCCTTGATATAAATAGGACAAACTACAATACCTCTTCCAAAGTATCAATGTATTGGTCCCTGTTCAAAGCATACAACTTTGGAATGGCATTGGCAGCACAACATCGTACATACGATGATGGATCTCTGGCACATTTTTGAATTGCCATAATCATTAATGGAGTTACAGCATGGACTCCAATGCCACACATCGCCCTCAAAGCCCAAGCACGAACTAAAGGATTAAAATCAACCAGATCTTTTTGGAACGTGTTGACAGAAAGTAAAGCTTCATCGGGCCTCCTGTAAAATATAAATTAATATCAGGAATCAACCAAAAAAAAACAGAAAAGCTTTATACCATCCAATGCATGCATAGGCCTATAGGAAAAACAAAATAAATGCATACCAGTAAATAAAAGTCTGAGAAGTGCATACTTTTCAGCATACTGTAGAAGGTAGATATAGACAAGCTTTTTAGCTTCCAAGCTTGAAGAAGCAACATTCTTCACCACCTGCAGGTAAGATGCCAAAGTATAATCACAAAGACAGAGAGAAACAATTATTTATGCCCCATAGATGCCAGACTCATGATTACATAACAGCGTATTGGAACAGAATGTGGCCTCACCTGGACAACCAAACCAGAATAACGATATACGTAAATGAGTATAAGTTTGATGATTTGCATTATGATATATGGAATTACTCATCTTCTACTCCAATAATCTAATGTTTTGAAGTTCGATTAGTAATGCTAAAACATGACATGGTCATAGTTCCCAAAACAATGATCTCAACATCTATTTACATCACAGAGATTTCCTGTGAGTTAGGAAAACAAGGAACCATGATTCGCGTTAAACAGAACTAACAATATACCAGCATGTAGATCCCAAGTTATCAACTTCAAATCCTCACAATATATATGGCACCCGTGATATTGATATATAAGAGTGCATGTAACAAGTGAGAGGGGGTTTAGTGTTTAGGGTCCATCAGAGTAGAAGTTAGAGATATAAAGATTAGAAAAAAAAAAGAAAAAATTCCGGCCAACAGAAAGCAGTTAGAACAAAATGCTCACATCTTACTCATATAGTAACCAAATTTAGAGTTCACCATATGAATTAGAAAGCTGCAAAGTCAGCTTTGTCACGGATTTTACAGATCTAAATTTGGAGTTATAGATTGAGAGAGATGATAAAAAACAATAGAGATATATAGAAAATTGCAAGATTTTCTATGAAAAAAGCATAAGCTCAAAACATTAAATTAGAAGGAAGGAAAATGAGGAGATCAAGAAGGAAAGAAAAAAGAGGATTAGAAGCGTTAGAGAAGGGAAGAAAAAAGGATGACCGTTGTAGAGTGGTGGACGTCTACTGTTATGTTCTTAGCCCTATTCATGTTTATGTAATCGCTTTGTTATGCTGCTCTTTGTAGTCTTACTTTTCATCGTCATGTTCTTCTTCATCTTGTTTGTGATCTTAGTTCTCATCTTTTTTTTTTTTTGTATTCTTCTCTTCTATCATCTTATCATTTTTGGTAGATGTTAAGATGATGTTTTACAGATGATAAGATCTTGTTTGTCTTTCACAGATGTGAAAACTTATTCAGGCTTATCCCTTCTATACTACTTATTGTCGTGAATTGCTTCATCCATGTGGGATGGTCATAGCTCTGTTTTCCTGCTGTGCAAAACATTTTTGTATGAGTTACCAATGTGGAATTCAAGTGCTAAGTTAGGTTCAAGCCAGCCGTGGATGTGCTTGATTTCAGGTGCTCAAAATGGTGTTGGTATTACCGAGTTTCTTCTTCCGATGACAAAACGAAACTGGGCTTACCTTATTTCCATTTGTTCCATGTATATGTGTACCTATACTTGTACTCCTCAAGCACCACATATTAAGTGGTCAAAGACCAAGATCCACGAAAAATTGTTGGAGCTTGTCAACCCCAACTGCTTCCATAAAAAAGTTGATAGTCTATTGGTGGTGCTCAGCTGACGATCAATGTATCCCATTATGATCCATCTCAGATGTAATGATAATGCTCCTAGAAGAGCTTAGTTTGGGCATGAAAAAACTGGATTTTGTGCGAGATAGATGCTGATAAGGTTGTCACAATAGATCAGTATCAGGCTCTTAAACACCAGGATTTATTAAGGTCGTGTCAACAGTCTTTTACAGCATATCGTTTCACATACAGTCATTGCTGCATCCCTATATTTCGCCTCTATGTTTGACAATACTATTATCAGGTTGTTTCATATTTCTCCAAGAAATGACTCTGCTTCTGAGTGAAATACAAGTCCTGCCTGTTATTGATCTCCTATTGAATACGTTTCCAGTTGAATGCTAAACCCTTTGAGTTAAATTGGCACTCTATTCTTGTGGAAAATATTGTGATCATACACTTAAGTGACATACTGTAAAACTTGTTTAGCATGGTTCAAATAAATACCGTAGGACTTTGCATAACTATCTAAGGAGCCCAACCAGATAGCTGAGGTCTAGCCAAATGATAATCAAATAGATTGGATTCCCAACACCAGTTTCCACCAGTTAGCATTCTACGTCTATATTTACACTCGTTTGAAGGTGATTTTCAGCCCCACCACTTATATGCTTCATGATTAGATAAGAACAAGGAGTGTGCTTGGAACAACAGATGCACGATTTACCTCATGTTTTGGATATACCTACCCTATTGGCTTCTAGGAAATTTGGCATTTCTGATTCTATAACTAATGTTTTGGAGCAAATTTGACTCAAACAGTTATCATAAGATAATATTTTCTAATACTTCTCAATCAATTAACAAGATTTGTCAATCTTTGAACTGGGCTGTCATATGGTGATAAGGATTTTCCACCATATAACAGTCTTGTTGCATCTTTATCAACCGAAATTTCAATTTTCTAATCATACTTATTTTTTATATCCCGAATTGATCATGTAAACTGTATCAATTCTCCAGATCTTTGATCATATTTTAGTTGTTTCAACAAGAAAAGTATACCAACTATAGTACTCCATTAATTGAGATTGTTTATCTTGCTAGCACAATCATGTAAACGAGATGTTCATTGTCTTAATGAACTCGACGGACATATTACTGAGCTTTTCATGAGTGTGCACTAATTGCAGTCTTACGCTGAAGCCACGTCCCTCTCAATTCACACTCTGGTTCATTGGAGATAATTTTACAAGGTCTGTCAAAAATTGTGATGCTGGAATAACTACGTGTCATTTAAGAATCTCAATGGTTTTGTCATTCTCTGAGAGCATCCTAACACTTCTCTGCTAACAAATGGACAATGAGGATGCAGGAAGCAAATAAATATATAGAGGATGGCCAATGTGGCACATATCAAGAGTGTGATTAGGTCCAACAATTAATTGTTATCACGGCTAGTAGTCAGACGCACGAATGTAGACAATGCAGGCAAAACATTCTTCTCAAAAGGTTATTCGAGCTCAGGATCATGGCAAATATCCCGGTTGCAACAAAAATCTCTAAATTTTATGTTCTGGAGCACAAATTACTGATGAATTTACACTGAAAACACCAAAAAATTATGTATCAATTGAAAATGCACAGAACATCGAGCACGAAAGCAACTTGAATCGTTCAAAAGGAGCAAAACGAGTCAAGCGCATGAAACAGCAACAGATCTGGCACCATAAATATGTGCAGCAAGCGCTAATCTTGGTTAAGGAGATGATGGACGGCACGCATACCTGAGGAAAGAAAGCGGAGACGTCTACACCTTGTGCGGTGAGAGCAAGGAGGCGTTTGAGGGCCTCCACTTTCTCGGCATCGAAGCGGCTGTCGAGGAGCCTGGAGATGTCAGCGTCGTGAGGATCGTCGTAGAGGTGCGCGTCTGTCCCCGCTTTGAGCATCAGAGAAGATGCTCGAGTGAAGCTCGCAGCTGTTGAAGCCAACTGAGGCAGCATCCTGGATACGCTCCTCCGTAATTGGCCCTGTCTCTCTCTCGCTCGCCCGCTCGCTCGCTCTCTGCGCAGCTTATGGCGATGGCGATGGCGGTGGCGGTGGCGATGGCGATGGCGGTGGCGCATGTATGCGTGCATCATGTGTGCATGCATGCATGCATGCATGTTTGCGCATGTGCGTGTGCATGTATGCATGCGTGTGCATGTGCGTGTGCATGTGTGCATGTGTGTGCAGGGCGTATGTATGTATGCATGTGTGTGCATGGCGTATATGTGTATGCATGCGTGTGCATGTGCGTGTGCATGTATGCATGTGTGTGCATGGCGTATGTATGTATGCATGCGTGTGCATGTGCGTATGGATGTATGCATGTGTGTGCATGGAGTATGTGTGTATGCATGCGTGTGCGCATGTGCG
>JBBBWG010006458.1:6753-23211 GCA_037176905.1 Azolla pinnata | reverse complement strand
CTCATATTTCTAGGCTAAAAAACTTTCGAAAAGATCTTGTCTTTGTTTTCATCAATTCATCAGGCATAATATTTCACCTGCATTTTGCTTCTCTGTATGTGTTGGGTTTCAGTGAAATTCTCTGTATGTGTTGTAGATGTAATATTATGTAAGCAGTTTCTTTGGTATTTCTATACTACGGATTTTTTCTAAGCTTTTTGCTTGTAGTAATGCCTTGTTTTCATATCAGCCAAGCTGGAATCTCAACCATTTTGGAAGTTTGTTTCCATTCTGTCATAAAGGCAACTTTAGGTTTACAAAGGAATCCAGTCTTTAAATATGCCACCTCTCTAAATCTTCTTTCTCACAGCATTCCTTTATAATCTTGATGGTGGCAATACTGCTGTTTGCTGTTGTTATCCTTCTTTTTGTCAAAGTATGAAGAAATTTGTCCCATTCATTTATTTTGACAGCACCCATGGTGCACTACAATATTAGTCCTGAAGTATTCTGTTGCTTCCATTTTTGAGCAGGCAAAAACATGAACATAATTACTGTGCAATGTATGGAATTTGCGGAGCCCGAGAGGATGGAAAAGCTTTGAATTGTCCAAACTCTGTGGCAGCAACAGAGGTAGTTTTTTCCTTATAGTTTCCGTTTGTCAAAGAAAACAATTCATTGAGTGCATTCTCCACTTCATTGCAAGTCTCTTATATTCTTCTTGATCCATTTATTGATTTAACATTTTCTAAATTTCTTTTGTGCGTTTGTCTTGTAGCCTGATTCATTGCTCTCAGCGAAGATCCAAAGTCTTTGTCCAACCCTTACAGGGAATATATGTTGCACAGCAGAGCAATTTAGCATTCTGCGTACTCAAGTGCAGCAGGTATGTACGTATCTATGTTTATGTTTTCATGATTTAAATAGTCTTATTCCAAGCCTTCTTTTACCCTTAAGATTTTTTAGTTCTGATATGTACTCTCAATTGACATAAACAGGCCGTACCTTTTCTTGTTGGATGCCCAGCCTGTCTACGCAATTTCTTGAATCTTTTCTGTGAATTTTCTTGCTCTCCAGACCAAAGTCTTTTTATCAACATAACATCTATATCAGAGGTATACATCTTTTCTTTTCATGCATTAAAGATCAGTTTAAAAGGAAAATTCCAGATAGTATTTATCATAAGGGGTTGTTAGTACAGTTTTGACACTTCCATCCTAACTACTAACATTGCAGGAATCAAGCAATTCAACCGTTACTGGTATTGATTTTTTCGTAACAGAGGAATATGGCAAGGAACTATATGAGTCATGTAAGGATGTCAAATTTGGTGCAATGAATACTAGAGCCATGGACTTCATTGGTGGTGGTGCCAAAAATATCGAAGGTGAACATTGGAGATGAATAGTAGATGTTTTTTCTCTCAGCTAGCTCTGTTAAAAGTGTCTTTTGTCATGCAGAATGGTTTACATTTATTGGTAAGAAGGCGGGGATGTTTGAACCTGGTTCTCCATTTTCAATCCACTTCACATCAATTGTCGACAATTCGTCCTCCATTGAGCCTCTCAATGTGCCAGTGCATCCATGCTGGGATACTTCATTGTCATGTTCCTGTGGAGACTGCCCGTCTTCAAACTCATGTGCAGATGTAATACCACCTTCATCTCACAATGATGATGACTTTTGCAGGCTTCAAGTTGGCTGGACACAGGTTATGGTTCTCACCATTAACTATAAATAATTGTCTTCATGGAATCCATATAATTGCAGTTCTCTTTATTCTCAGAATCCGAACCCTGATGTGTTCAGGACCTAATTGTCGCACTCTCACCTATGTGCAATGTCAGCCCTCTTCGATTTGTTAAGACCATAACCCTGCATTCGTGTATATCTGCAATGTCTTCACTCTTTGACGGATCTGAACCTCAGTCCTGGCATGAATATTCGAAGTGCTACACCATATTCCTGAGCAGCCTTCCCTTCTCCGTCCACATGGCTCAATGTAAACCTTTTTTTTACTCAATAAAAACTGCGTAAAGCCATTGATTAGTTACATTTTGGAAAAGCTTGAGATCGTGATGGATTATTAGGTGAGCACTGTATCTATGCCTGTGACACTGCTCCAACTGTTGGCACACCTTTAATTGAAGCATGCATGAATGTTTCCCTTCTAGATATTTAGAACTTACCATTGTACGAAGCTTCAAGAGCGAAGATCCCATTATACCTAGCAGTTGTCAAGTTTTTGGCCAAAGTACATGGCTTTCGATCGTACATCAGGATTGAGTATATGGACCGTGAAAAATGGCTACCATTCAGCCGGACAAACAAGATTTTGAACAGTATTTTTAACTTTGGATCACATGTCAAAACCTGTGATCTCTTATGGAAAAAGAAAGGGCCCATAAAAATAGTGAGTTTCTGGAAGTCCTTTGGGCAGAGCATTGTGAGCCTTGACTGTATGAATAGCAAGATTCGTCCATAAGTTTTAATTTTTTTATTATTTCACATCACACTTATTTTGCGATTCTTCCGTCATTTTTAGTTTTCTTTTTATTTCTGCTTATACTTGTCTTGGTGCATTCTTAGAAAATATTAATATATCTTTTTTCCTTCTTTCTACCCTATTCATGTGTGTTTGTTTCCTGGGATGACAGGTGCGATGCATTGATCTGACCATGAGCTTTCTATATATTCTGCTCATCTCCGCTGCAGCCTTCTATTATTCTTCTTGGAATAAAAAGAAAGAGCGTCAAGGGCAAAGTATTCGTGAGCCTCTCATCAAATTTGAAGAGGAGAGTGAGCTGCATCCGGTCAGCAGCAATTATGTAGAAACCACAGATATACAAGTAATGTGATCTTGTATAGTGGTAGACTTCAGGGGAATCTTATTTCCCATTTACCCTTTGCCTATACATTGCAGGTGCTAGAAAGTGAAGAAACTGGGTACAAAGAAGAACGACAAAGATCTTTTGTTCAAACTCTTCTATCAAAATTCTTTAGGTTTTTCTCTTGCTTCCAAGTTCCTTCGTTCTAGATAAAAGCTTATACATGCATGTGGAGAGTCATATGCGTGCAGATGCTAATGCATGTAACAAGGGTGTCTAATTCTTACCATATGGCGCTGAAGTTTTGATTCCACTAAGGAAATGAAGATGTGGTAACTTTAGGAACTTGTGCATGAAGCGATAAAAGTTTATATGTAAATGTAGCAATGCTTTTGAATCATGATGCTTTTGCTAGTGAAACATTTCGAAACATTTGAGTCTACATAGCACTTTATTATCTGCAGTTACAAGTTGCACAGCATTATGCACCAGTTTATGTTACACATAGGAAGAAAGTGGTGTCTGTGTGAAATAGACTAACCTTAATGTTAGAGTTTGGAAAGCTAGCATTTTATTCAAGATGGGACGTTTATACACCTCTACTGTAATCCAAACACCATGGGCAAGAACACAGCTATACATTCTGGCCCAGAGTTACTCATGAGATACAACATGCAAGACAATTATCTTAGCTTTTCAATGTAGATAATGAAAAAAAAATCCTTCCAAAATTTCTCTCTAAAGTGTTAAAGATTCATTATTGAGAAGCCAGTAACTTGAAGCTCATTCTCATGCATCTATAGATTTAAGGAGTCTTAAACCATTGGTGTAAATGTTTTTTTCAAAAGAAGAAATTTCAACAAAGCCTTGGGAAAAATGTAGACTTAGAAATTTAAAAATTCATCCTCTGTATAGAAGTTCCTGATCATGTTTCTTTGTGTTGACATCTTTACTATACTATTGCATAGCCAAGAACATTCTAAGAACTGTAGGCCTCTATTTCGAAGCCAATTTCTTTGTCTTGAATAATAAATTAGTTTTGAAATTGTAAGATATTATTTTGCTGATTATAGTATTTTTTTTATAGGCGCCTTGGGATTGCTGTTGCAAAGAATCCTGGGCTTGTTTTGGTAATATCAGTTGGAGTCATGCTTATTTTATGCTTGGGCTTGTTCTTCTTAAAGGTTGAAACAGATCCAGAGAAGGTAGTTTATAGTTACATTTACTATGTGTCATATTCATGAGCGATACATAACGAAAATAAAAATCTTCACACTTTTGTTCGCAGTTGTGGGTTAGTCCAGGCAGTCAAGCAGCAGCAGAGAAGGAGTTCTTTGACACACATTTGGCTCCTTTCTACAGAATTCAGCAGGTAAGGATGCTAGTCATAAACTCCCATTGATGTGTTTTTGTCTTCCTGATACCTGTAGAAGTGCTAAATTCCTAATACCTTTTTTTCCAGCTTATTTTGGCAACAGTTCCAAAACCAGGTGAAACGAAGGCATCCACCATTGTCACAGACAAGAATATTCGGCTTTTATTTGATATGCAGAAGAAGGTAAAATAAACTCAACATGAATAAAGTAACACAACCATTTCAGCATGGCTCATGTTTCCCTTCAATACCTATGATCCAGACTGCATGCTTGTGATAGTTCGTAGTCTATAGTTTGATCAGCTACTTTCAGCTTAAATTTAAATAAAAAATGCTTTAATTTGTTAAAACTTTTAACAGCTTATTTTGCTTCTTATTTATTATATTCAAGGCTAAACCTGCATATGTTTATGTTCAATGAAATATCGTATATATATTTATTCATTTCCTTTTGCAGTTGTTATCTCACATTCTATGGACGCATTCAGAAGCGAAGAATTCATGCATACTGACATACACCAAATAGTAGACTAGAGATATCCAGGACCCAGGTGCATGAAACTAAGATGGGAGTTTGTAGACTGACCTTAGTCACATTGCAGGTTACGTTAGAAGAATTGTAAAACACTATCCGACTGTGTACTTGAGGTGTCCACCTTGTAATAGTCCAATATACGTGCCTTCTTTGTCCAACTTACCTTTTTATTTTTATCGTCCCATGTGCATAGTCAAAGGTTGGTAATTTCAGCTGCATTGAACAGGAATTAAATCCCAGTGATGATAGATTAATGTCCGTTTAGTTCTGAGGAGCTAGAGTAGAGAGACCTTTTGTAATGTTCTATCTATGCATCTTCATGCAGTTCCTAAGTTCTGATGATAAACCTTATCAGAGTTTCTGTAATGTGTTGCATAGAAACATCACTATCAAACATTATTCTCTTCCCTGCAGATTGATGCTATAAGGGGGAACAACTCGGGGGTTTCTGTTTCCCTTGAGGACATATGCTTGAAACCAGTTGGTTCTGCATGTGCAAGTCAAACCATATTGCAGGTATGTGTTATTCACCAAGGAGAAAACATCTGTACTTTAATCCAATTAAGATACAGCTGCTGTTATGTCTGTATTTCAGTATTACAAAATGAATCCGGATCTTTTTGAAGATTATGAGGGTGCATCACACGCCCTCTTTTGCTTTGAGGTACTCCATCTTTGTTTGAGAAAATAAAATAGTAAGACTAGCAGGCTTACAGGAAAACCTCTTTCATTTTGTTGTCAGCATTTTTCTTCATCTGAACCTTGTCTTAGTGCCTATCAAGCACCAGTTGATCCAAGTACTGTGCTGGGAGGCTTCAGCGGGAATAACTACTCTCAGGTTTACTCAAATTCAGATGTAAAATATGTGAATTCCAAAGAGGCAACAAACACATTTGATCCCTTCTGTTTTGTTTCTAATTCAGGCTACAGCCTTTGTCGTGACATATCCTGTTACCAATGCACCAGGGAATTTGGCAGAATCAAATAAAGCAGCTATTGCTTGGGAAGAAGCTTTTGTGGCTTTAGCAAAGGTATTTATTAATGCATAAAATATTGAAAATTTTATCATTGTTGAGGTGGTGGATATGTTGTGAGCAGGAAGAGCTGACTCAAATGGCACTTTCTCATAATCTGACGCTCGCATTCTCCACAGAGAGTTCTGTTCAATCAGAACTAAGCAGAGAGAGTTCAGCTGATGTTATGACGATAATGGTAAATGAATTGGATGTGTATGTCTCAATCTATCATCATTTGGAGAAGTAATACTGGACTCATGCTTGATTGCAGATAAGCTATTTGGTAATGTTTGCCTATATTTCCATCTCTCTTGGCGATTTTTCACCTTCTAGAGCTCCTGTCTATGTCACTTCAAAGGTATTGAGGAAACCAACTTATTGAATGTTTACTCAACTATGTCTAGAACGTGTCTTTCCATAAGAAGGTTTCTCTTATATCAGGAGGGAAAGTAGGAAATGATTAAGTCAACTGTGTGCATACGAGACAAACTAACTGGTTCAAGGTATCCTACAATAAGGTTAGACGTGATCAAGTTTGCAGGGGTGTGAAATCTATTCTAGGATGTCTATATCCTTTCTTTCTGGCTAGATGATACATCAGCTAGGACATTTGATTTTCCATGGCTGATACTTGTTACCTGAAAGTCATAAAGCATGTTTCTTCCATTAGCATGTCCAATTATCTTCCTTGAATCTGTGGCTTAAACCCTTTTCTGAAATACACAATAATTGCCATAGAAAATAACCTGGCAATACTTCTATGTATGTTTTGTTTAGTTATGAGTCCATATAGAAAATTTAGTACACAGAAAACAGTTTTTACTGTGATGAAGGACTGTTTAGTACCCTAAACCCTAGCAACTAACCATTTTCTATAGTTCATGGATTTTATGTGGTGAATAAAGAAGTTTGATGGGTTGTATGATCAATGGCTCTTGAGTTTACAAATCCATGACTTGTCATATATGTTATCTAAAATATTGATATACTGGGTAATGTAAACTCACCTGGATGCATTAATGAGCTTATACTTATAGGTTCCCGTTTTATACTCTGGTGTGATCTCTTGTTTATGTTTATGGGCTTCATGTAATTATGAAATTGTCATATGGGATTGATTTGTTCTCTACTTATTTTCCCAATCCAGAATGGAAATTTTGGCTTGCCATGAAGTTTCCAACATGTTTCAGGAATATCTTTTCTTTTCTTGCAGTAGTTACAAAATGTTCTGCCTTATTGTTACAGTTCACCTCACATGACGTTTTCTACCAACAATATAAGTGCACTGCTAAAGAAAGGATTTGTGATGGGTATAAAAGGGCCATCTTCCTACCAATCGATGCTGTGGGGTTTGTTCAAAAGAGATTTCCTTGTGAATCTAATTACTGATTGGAAAATGCAAACATATCGAAGCAAAGATAGTGACAGGGATACATAACATGGATAATGGTGACAATCTTATTCTTGTAATAGAATCCTGAACAAAGATGGTCCTTGCAGAAAGAATGAAAGAAAGAAGGATATATCAAACTCGTACAATGAGAACTGAAGTTTTTTATATACACTGAGAACATTTTCCTTTAAAAGACCAGCTGAGTTTTATCTGCCGACTTAACATGCATCTAGATTCCCTAAATGAAGGAAGCACATTTGATGGTGGGAGATAATAGCCTTTCCCTATAAATAATAAGGGGGACGAGACCATAGTCCAAATAGCCAGGGTCTATGTACTGAAAACTTTTGATCGCCCACTCATCGTAAACCTTTGCTTGCTTTCCCTTGATTGATTTATAGTATAAAGAGATCGATGGAACTCATGAGTTTTGTGATGGTTCTTGGTGATGAGCTTGTGCAGTCCACTTGTGATTGCACATGACCTTGTAATATTCAAGAGCATGTCACAGTGGCCAAGATCTAATGTATTCAGTTTTGTGACATACCCTACAATTCAGTATCCCATGTACGATCAAAGAATAGAATAATTATCCTTGGGTGAATGCATATTTCTTTAATGCCAAATTATTGTGTGCCATAGGGACTGTACTAGCTAAGTAGATATCAAAGTTCCTGTTGACACTAAAAAAATATTGGTGGTTGGCTCCTAGTAGAATTTCTTCAGCTCTGTGCAGTTTTTCCTTTAAAGGTATCTGGACAAGGGGAGCTGATGTTTAAGAAAGCATCTTCTCTTATCAAGTTTGTTGACATAGCCCATATGTTCTACCTTCCAAAACTTGTAACTTGAAGCTTTGTCAGGAACAAGGTTTATGATGTTAAGAATTTAAGCGTTTGAAGGGGATTATGGTATGAAACATAACATAGTGATAATGGCTGCAGGTGTCCTTGGGTTTAGCAGGCGTTGCTATTGTAGCATTGTCAGTTCTTGGATCAGTGGGTTTTTTCAGTATATTTGGAGTAAAATCAACTCTAATAATAGCTGAAGTGATACCTTTCCTTGTCTTGGCTGTAAGTTCCTTTTTCAATTCTTGCACTGCACATTCGCCACATCTAATAGACATAAATGGTAAATTCTTTAATGAATAAGGTTGTTAATTTCAATATTGCTAAAATCACTTGTTATAATCAACATAATTAGAGAGGGATTTCTGTCTCTTGCAATTGTGAACAGCTTGTGTAAATCTTGAGCATGAATGTTGCGTTATGGATTTTTATGGTTCTCACAATTCCCTAATTTGATGATTAACCAAGGATCTATAATAAAAAAGGACAATTTAAACACAGTCTTTATGTTCAAAATTCACACATCCTATCAACAAATGTAAAAGTTAAAGCTGTGTGCCAAGCACAATAGTGATTATGATGGTTCTATTCAGTCTTATTCTCCACAAATGCATTTCCCAAATACTTGCATATGTTGGATTTCCCGTTTGCATAATATATAATTTACCTTTTTGTCCATGAGGTTTTTCATATTGGCTCGTCCATGGTATAGAACAGAAATTCAGTCCCTGTGATGAGGCAAAAAAACTGCCATTTTTTAACCTATGTTTTAATTACATTTCAGCCCATATTGCATAGAAAAGCATATTTCTTTTATTACGCGCATTGAGGACAAATCATAAACAATTGCACTCTCTATGAGATGTTTTAGACAACTATGTTCTTTTAGAGGAATCAGTGTTTCTTTGTTCCTTTCAACATTTGAGTTTTTGTGTATTGTGTAACATCCATTCTGAATTGGTTATTTTAACGGAAAATATCCAAAAACAGGTAGGTGTTGACAACATGTGCATCATAGTACATGCAGTAAAGCGGCAAGATATATATCTTCCCACAGAGATACGAGTTGGTAATGCTTTGGCTGAAATAGGGCCATCTATAACGCTTGCAAGTTTGGCAGAGAGTCTAGCTTTTGCAGTTGGTATTATGACACCTATGCCAGCTTGCAGGGTATTTTCTATGTTTGCAGGTAGGTCATTTATTCTTCTTTCATTTCGCTCTTTTTTATGGAAGACCAAATACAGTTAACATGTATTATACTTATAATTCTGCAGCCACAGCAGTCTTTTTAGATTATCTGCTACAGTTGACAGCTTTTGTGGCTCTTCTCACATATGATCTCAAAAGGACAGAAGAGAAACGTGTGGACTGCTTCCCATGTTTCTTCTCTACTGTGCATATGGAAGATTTGCCAGGTTCAAACAATTCCTTCTGTTTATTTGAAGATGGATTATTTGCATGTCATGGACATAAAAATATATGAATGTCTTTCAATTTTCTTGCATCATTTTGAAGATGATATGAGGCCAAACGGACACCAAGAACCTAGTCTTCTTGTCAGTTATATGCAGGTATTATGAACTCACCATTAGATTATTAATGCTTGTTTGCTCAATTTTCAGAGGGTGATAGGCTATTTACCGGGCGAAAAGTTCATATTTATTTAATGTTTCTTCTGCTTATTACTATTTCTTTGCAGAGGTTTCATGCTCCACTTCTAGAGATACCATCAGTCAAAGTTTGTGTCCTTGTGGGATTCTCTGCGTTGACATTTGCCAGCATTGTGAGTATGCTTTTTCATGTTCTCATTTTCATAATGCCAGCGTATATGAGTCAGCTTGTTAAGTTTGATCCATGGATGTGCATCTAGAAAATATAGTACTATACTATGTAACTGGTTATAGGACAACTGTAATGTGGTACAAAACTGGATGCCAACAAACAAGTGGTGGAAGTGATTGTGAGGAGTCTTGATGTCTGTATATTGTTCCAGGCGTGTATGACACGGGTGTCACCTGGTTTGGAACAGCAGATCGTTCTTCCTCGAGATTCTTATCTTCAGGTTTATTATGATTTATACACTTGAATCAAAATAACTAGTTGAATTCTAACTATATTTGCTGAAATGCGAGCAATCTTGGAATATGTCCAGGGCTATTTCAATAATATTACCAATTATCTCCAGATTGGGCCACCTCTGTATTTTGTTGTGAAGGATTACAATTACAGGTTATACTGCTGCTTTGACACAAGAAAAGAACTAATTTCCTCTTTCTAGAATGTAGTAATTCTTTTCATCTTGCAGTGTTTCAAGTAATCAAACAAACCTCCTGTGTTCTATCAGCCAATGTGACCCTAAGTCCCTACTGAATGAGGCTAGTATTCTTAATTCCTGCTTTGATTGGCCTATTATCTAGAAAGTGAACAAATTGATTTTGAGTTGGTGGAAATCTCTAATGATTTTTTCCTGCTCTGCAGATATCACGTGCTGCAGGATCACCAGAAAGCAGCTACATTGCTAAGTCAGCAGCTTCTTGGCTAGATGATTTCCTTGTTTGGCTTTCTCCTGATGCTTTTGGGTGTTGTCGGAAGTTTACAGATGGGAGCTTTTGTCCTCCTGATGATCAGGTAGAAAGAAAGAAAGACCTATAAAAGTCTTTCAAAAGGCCAAAATTGTCTTTACGATCAGATGAAAGATTGCTTCACCAATCTTGTCTTTAAGAACACACCTGTTATTGGCACATTCAAGTTTCCTAACATAGAGATCCCTGATGGGAGGGAAGTACATTGATGATGGGAGATAATGGTTCTTATCTGCGTTACCTCTCTTTTCAGAGTAGCACACGGTCAAGTCCTTCTCTCCAGAGGTCTTCATTAAAGGGTGGGGTGGTAACGGAAATCTGTAAATAAAAACGGTGGAAAGCCCATTGTCTAGATGTCCAGGGTTCACATACCCAGGAAATTGCCAATCCTTGATCTATCATAATTCCTTTTGGCCAGAATCTCTTTTGCATAGCCCTTCACTGATCTCTAGTAATGGAGCTAAAGAAAATTGTAAATGCTCTTTGTTGATGAGCTCGTGTAGTTAGCAATTTCTCTCAGTAAGGCTTGAGTTACAAGAGCTCTCTCAAACAACGTAGGTACTTAAGAAATATTAATATCTTGAGGTCAAATGGCCAAAAAGACTGAGGAAGAGTCCTACATCCTACATTGTTTCCTTGTCATTGAGAAGAACAACCCGAAATTAGTGTTACTGCAATAGAAGTAAAATAAATACTTACAAAAGAAATGAAGAGTCAAAACGTTTAAAAGACAATAGTTGATGATCAGATAACTGCTGCAGAAGTATTTATGAGTGTAAGGTTTATGGTGATCTGGAAATATGTGGATTTTGAGGATGTTGAAAGAGTATAAAATTAGTTACTGTTTTTTATCCAGCCTCCTTGCTGTCCGGAAGGGGAAGAAAGTTGTGGAGTTAGTGAGATCTGCCAGAATTGCACTACTGTATGTCAATACAATACTTATGTTCTTTAGTCTTTTCTATTTTTTCAATGGAGTTACAGTATTAAGTTTCTTGTCGAGCAGTGTTTCCTTCCCTCTGAGCTACAAGCCGGACGACCATCCACAAGTCAGTTCAAGGAAAAACTCCCCTGGTTTCTGAATGCATTGCCTTCTGCAGATTGCAGCAAGGGTGGTGCTGGTGCCTATTCCCGAAGCATTGATCTTAGTGGTATGCTTTTGTCCTGAGTCTTTATTTTTTGCTTTTCCATCTTTTCAGGGTTTAGGATTATCTCTGTTGTGCAAAAATACATAAATGAAGTTAAATGTATTTTGATCTGCGAAAACTGCAGCATACTAATTTGGATATGCATCATCAGGTTTTGAAAGTGGCATTATTAAGGCATCTGAGTTCCGTACCTATCATACCCCGCTGAATAAACAGGCAAGAACAGCTTCTTAGTTTGTATCTAATTGTGTTGAAAACTTTACAGCACCAAATATTGATATGATTGGACAAAATCCCTGAAATGAAAGCATGAAATTATGATTCTCTAAGGATATTCACTTAAATGGATGCATGTATTACTACAGATGTCATGGTATCAAACTTGTTGTGACATGATTGTAGTTGAAGGACTCCTAAGTAGGAAGGATCAAGATTCACTCAAAGGGGTCATTATGATGCTTACTGTGGATGATTATTAATGTTCATTACTGAGTCCCTAGAGTTTTACTCGTGGAGGAGCTAAGCACAGGTTATGGTGTAGTCCCTGTGGCTAGACTCT
The DNA here is from genome assembly GCA_037176905.1 of Azolla pinnata. NCBI lineage: Eukaryota > Viridiplantae > Streptophyta > Polypodiopsida > Salviniales > Salviniaceae > Azolla > Azolla pinnata. Next base: position 10,954 of record JBBBWG010006458.1, on the reverse strand, counting down.
GTCATACTGTAACACGGAAAGCATATTTTAATAACTGCATGTAACCTTGGGGAATCTGCAGATTAATTAGAGTTCATACAGGGGAAACATTGATATCCTTATTAAGGAAACTCAAAAAAATGTGGCTCTTACAGAGTATTAGATGAGAAACATTGGAAAACGTAAATGGAGGAATGCTGGGTCACAATGAGAGCAAGAGGGTAATATTGAGAACCAAGGGCCATTTTACATCAGAGAGACTCTCCTTCCATTATAAATTGGAAAACCCAAAAGGGTACTTTTTCACATGACATTAGGCACTTATCGTCTTCACTGAATAAGGGTTCTTCTCAGGGAAAGTACAATATGATCATGGTTCTAGTATACAAGGGGTAGCTCCCCATCAAATTACTGTAAAATAATGTTTCTGTATAAATTTGGAACTATTTGAACATAAAATGCGTGTGTAAATAACAAAAGATCCACCTTTCATTAGCATAAGCCTCTGAGGAAATGAGGCTAAGAGAAAGTGGAGCAAAATGCACTATTAGCTGTCAAATAAGGCTGTAAATGTAATTGGTGAAAATAACATAACTCTCTGGAACTGCATGATTGTTGCAAATAATGTCTGCTGTTCAAAGAAATATATTTTTGTGTCTTCCATGTAGAGTGATTTCATCAATTCCATGAAAGCTGCTCGAGCCTTTGCTTCGCGGATTTCTGAATCACTTAAGGTAAAATAAATAGATATATACAAAAATATAGAAGTCCCACAAAAGCTCTGTTTATTGTTCTATTTCGTTTTCCAGTTTTGTGTTTTCTTACTGACAAGTTATTTCTTGCAAAGATGACCATATTCCCATACTCGGTCACATATATATTTTTTGAGCAATACTTGGACATCTGGAAAACAATGTTTCAAAGTCTTGCCCTTGCCTTAGGTAAGCAAGAATGTGTGCTTGTGTTTTTTCTTTGCCACTTCTTGGCATGACCCTCAGTTTCAAGTCAAAACATGTCTTATGAACTTCTTTGTGCAGGCACTATTTTCACAGTATGTCTTATCATAACATGCAGGTAAATCAAATCTCCATGTGCTTGTGATATATACATATACGTATCTCTAGATATGTATCTCAGTTTATATATTGTTTATTTAAAGGCTGAGGAAAGGAAAGCTGACAAAAGATTGTGTTCGGATGGTTTTTTTTCGTACAGTTTCTGGCAATCGAGTATGATAATTACTGTCCTGACAATGATTGTAACGGATATGTTGGTAAGAAACCTTGGATTGAAGTCTTTTCTCGTAACTTCAAAAATGTTACCTAATATTTTCAACCTACCTTTTTTTTAGTAGCATCCAAGTACTCCTAGATTAGTTGAGTTGGTGTATGCTCAAGAATATCTGGAAAAAACCTGAGGGCGATTTTTTTTGTAAAATTGTCTTTAAATCATAATGATAGAACTTGAGTGCCCATAATTGTTTCTCCTCGTCAAAAGTAACAAAAACTAGCTGATTTGCTTACGGAATTATTATGTGCAGGGTGTGATGGCATTCATGGATGTGCAATTGAATGCAATTTCAGTAGTCAATTTAGTAATGGCGACAGGCATTGCAGTGGAATTCTGTGTACATCTGACACATGCATTCACGGTATGGTGTTTCAGTTGAATCTGTCATTGGAATAATGCAAGCCATATCCCGAATGTCAAAGAGTTCTTATTCTTCCTCGAATATTAAAAAGGATAATGCATTTCCACAGATCTTAGAAGGTAGCCGATCGGAGCGAGCTAGCAAGGCTTTGACAACCATGGGGGCATCTGTGTTTAGGTGTCGAGCTTTTTGAATATGATGCATATATAGGACAGAATTTCAGAGTTTAGATGAAAGACTGTTTTGAATCTCATGCATATATTGATAAAATAGATTTTCAGAGTTTATGAGAGAGAGTTTTGATAAAGTTTCAGATTTCTAAATATCATCCTTGTCCTATAGGATATTCAAAAGAAAATTCTTCGAAGGTTATGTTTACCGAGTTTTCCAGAAACCTACAGAAGGGAACGTAAAATAGTGCTTATTTTCTCCTCTCTTTTGCAGTGGCATAACAATTACGAAGCTCGTTGGTGTGCTCGTGCTCTTTTTTTCGCATTCAAAAATATTCGAGGTAAAATTTCCCATTTTCTCCATGAGGAAGTAGGTCTACGAGGTGCAAGCTAATGAAAGAAAGAGCGATTCCGAAATGATGCATAAGACTAAAGGAATCGGTGATGTGGTAGATGTTAAATGCAGAATGTTGAAAGTGTGCCAAGCAGTGTATCCGGACATAGTTTTTTTTTTTTTTACATGTTATGGTATATGACCAGTTGTGTGCTGGGATCTTCAGGTGTACTATTTCCGAATGTATTTGGCGCTCGTTATACTCGGCTTCTTGCATGGGCTCGTGTTCTTGCCGGTAAAAATATCTCCACAAACAGATGGATTTCTCAAAGCCTTGGTGTCAGAACCGATCCATTTTTCAAACATGTGTCTTAATCCCTTTTTTGTCAGGTTTTCCTGAGCCTGGTTGGGCCACCTCCGGTGTGCTCGATTGATGAAGAGGATGTGGGTTATGCTAACGTAGTAGACATGGTGGGCATTCCGATGGAAGGCTCACAAAGCCTAGAAGATGAGGCCAAAGATGGGTAATATTTCTCAATCTTGTAATCCAAACAGAACAAGACATAGCCAATATGTATATCGAAATGGAAGCAAAAAGTCTGAATCCATTGATTGGAATGACCTCTTTGTAAATAACTTGCACAGAAACACGATTGGGGGAAATTGTCAAAGAGGGGATTTGACGGCGTACCCCCTAAATTTCCACTTCGTAATCCAAAAAGCTTTGCATTGTCAAAGCATAGTTTGTATTTGAATATCCTGAATCACTAGGCAAGAGTCATATGGAAATGGGAGAACTATAACCACAAACATTTTTGTATACATTCTGTTTTAACTAGTGTAAAATCTTATAATTTGGAAAAAAAAAGTCTGAATCCATTGATTGGAATGACCTTTGTAAATAATTTGGAAGCAAAAAGTCTGAATCTTATAATTTGGAAGCAAAATGATTGGAATGACGTTTGTAAATAATTTGCGCAGAAACACGATTGGGGGAAATTGTCAAAAAGGGGATTTGACGGCTTACCTCTAAATTTCCACTTCGTAATCCAAAAAGGCTTTGCATTATCAAAACATAGTTTTTATTTGAATATCCCGATTCACCAGGCAAGAGTCATATGGAAAAAAACTATGACCACAAACATTTTTTTTGTATACATTCTGTTTTAACTGATGTAGAATCTTATAATTTGGGAAAAAAAGAAGAAGCTTTTGCATGATCTTGTGTGTGAACTGTGCTGAATTGTGGGACTGCTTAGATGTGAACTGGCGATTGTGAAGTCATGTTGATGCTACTGAGCAGGGCCATTACAAACAAGCGTCAGAATCCATGGCATTGAAATCGTAGAATTCCTCCGTATGGACGCGTACAAGGAAGCTTTTGCCTCTCTCTAGATATACAGATGCATAAGTTCGTCATTTGGCATCGAAAGCATCTGATCTGGAGATTGGTATGATGTCTCTTAGACAGTTGGGTGTTTACGGTTTGCATTCTGATACAAACGTCTTCGGATCCATACAGGTGGCTATCAGATGTTGCTACAGATGCTGGGGAGGAAGGACCATGCTATATAGACGCATCTCTTCTTCATTTTTGCGAACTTCCAGGCGTAAAAAAAACAAAAAAGTCTCGTGTAATCCATCTCAAATGATTGAGAATACTTTTGCCACTAAAAACCAACAGGTGTTTGATTCCTGGGGGTTTCACCATAAACCCTAAACGCCACACGCTAACTAAACTCTAAAAGCCACTTTTACCATAACTATGATTTGTTCCTTCATTCTCCTTTCACCTTGTAATGTCTGCTGGTTGTATGAAGATGGGGAAAATATATCTGCCATAACAAAGAGGTAGATCTAGGCATGGTAAAACATCGAGTGTCATTCAATCCCTGGTTTAGCCCTAAACCCTGAACCCTAAACCCTAAACAAACTTAGCTCATGTTAGCTCATCATGTTTACCATCACTGGATGCCAACCATATATTCCTCCCAGACGATTGACAGAGAATGTCCACCATTACAAAGAGCCTCTCCCTAAACCCTAAACCCTAAACCCTAAACCCTA
>JBBBWG010006447.1:0-26511 GCA_037176905.1 Azolla pinnata | reverse complement strand
CATTCCGGCATATTACAAATATGGCCCGTCCACTTATGGACAGTGTGAACACGGCCATTAGATGCCCGTATTCGACATCCTATACCATTGCGCAATCCCGAACGAAGTGGTACCAAACCTCGATATGCTTAGAAGTATTGTTATGAACCGGATTCTTCGCAATGCGCAATCCCCCTCTAGACTGAGTGTTCGGCAGTCCTTCTTTGACAGCCGAAGGTTGGCAGGTAGCTGTGTCATAGCAGATCGAGCCGTAAGCATGCTAAATCACTCCAAAATTCGTCGGATGTATTCGGACTGAGACAGATAGAAGTGTCGCGAATGCCAATTCCATGTGATCTTTATCCCAAGAATATGATGTGCCGGACCAAGGTCCTTCATTGCAAATTTCAGCTGCATTTTCCGTCCGAGCTCGATAAGCTCTCCGCTATGTCGACCGGAGAGTAGCATATCGTCCACGTAGCAGATGAGGAAGATGGGACTCCCATCTGGTGCGTCCTTACTATACAGGCAATGGTCCTCATCCGATCAAAGAAGGAAGCTTTATTTCGCCTGACGGCCTCAATACAACATTTGGTATCAAAGCGAGGTTCGTTCGCTCCAGGGCGTCATCTGATGCTACTACCTTCCTGCTGTATTCAGCTCGGCGTGGATGTTAAGAGCGTGGGGTATAGAGAAGATTGAAGACAGTTACGGCCATCCGTAACTTCCGACTGGCGAAGTAAAGACTTCAGCTTACTGAGAGTTTTCGGCGACTTCTTCCTTATTGCGACACATCAACGTGTTCGCCTCGACGTCAGAGAGAGAACAGAAGATACGGAACTGGATTTGGAGTAACCCACAGGGAGTTACGACCGTTTTATCGCAATCTGCAGTAAAATGCACTATCACGACCTAATTCGTACAGTGTACGATTAGACCACGATTCTGACAGTCGTACTCTCTTTGACAATGCTTTGTACGCACTTCGGGCAGAGCTAGTGGCTTGTGCTCACTCCGCGTAGAAGTACTTTGGCCAAAATCCGCTTCAGAAGAGTCTGTACGACTCGTTCTTCCGCAGACTAGGCACAACAGTCCGACCTGAACTCGGACTTCGGCGACATGGATCGTACTCTCTTCGGACAGAGTCGTAATACTCATGCCCACTCCGAGTAGAACCATGGATCGCTACGACAAGTTCGTGTCCAACTCGGTTAGGCTGCATTCGGGTAGAGTGCAGTGCAGTCATACTCACCCGCAGTCGTAACCACTTCGGACAGAACTTACGCCTCCGACAAGTTCGTGTTCAACTCGGCTAGACCGCATTCGGGGTAGACAGCAGTACAGTCGTACTCACCCGCGGTTGTAGCCACTTCGGACAGAACTTCTACGTTCGTGCTCAACTCGGTTAGATCTCATTCGGGTAGACTGTAGTGCAGTCGTACTCACCCGTGGTTGTAAACACTTTGGGCAAAACTACGTACAAACCTTCCCGACAAATGGCTTCGACATCCGGCTCATCCGAGATGAGCATAAGGAAGTTCGACGGGACGAACTTTAACTTCTAGAAAGAGCAGATGCAGGACTATCTTATAGTCCGCGGCGGCCATATCGATCCAATCGAGCATGACATGGCTCCAGCAACATACAAGCCGGAAGCATGGACGAAGCTGGATCGGGTAGTCCGCACAACCATCCGAATGCATCTGTCTGAATCCGTGTATGACACGGTTCACTCGTGTACGACAGCCAAGGAACTGTGGAAGACGTTGTCGGACACGTACGAAAAGAAGGTGGCCGCTACGAAGATTTATCTTATACGGCACCTTTACAACATGCGGATGAGAGAGTCCGACTCGATCACGGCTCACTTGAACGACTACGAAGGAATCATTTCCCAGCTGTCAGCAGAAGGAATGACGATCAACGAAGAGCTGAAAGCTCTATTGCTGATGAGTAGCCTTCCACCGTCCTGGAAAACCTTCATCACGACCGTATGCAACGTGTCTGCGACGGCCGTGAAGTACTCCGAAACTACGAGGTCTAGGGGCTCGCTCATTGACGTGCAATTATTGCAAGAAACCTGGACATATCAAGGCCGACTACCGAGCCCTCAAAGAGAAGAATGGAAAATTTACGCATAAGGGCAATCGTAATGAAGAGGTGAACTTCTGTACTTCATCTTCTACGACTCTACAACCCACAATAAGAGATACTACGGAGGATGATCGGAACATCCTCACTGTGGAGAGGATGACAGAAGCAGAAGTTCTGCTTACGACGGAGGAAGCCACCAGCTAGCTACTCAACTCAGGTGCCTCTTACCACGTAACTCCGTTCCGATCACAATTCCGACAGTATACGGCTCGAAGTTTGGATCCAGTACGCGTCGGAAATTCGCAACATTGTGCGGTCGTCGACATCGGCACAGTAGAGCTTAACCTTCCGGGTGTCTCTACGATCGTACTCCACGATGTTCGGCACGTCCCGAAGCTATCAAGGTTGCTCATTTCGGTGGGATAACTCGACGAAGCCAGCGTCCATGCCAACTTCTTATCAGGAGGGTGGAGTCTCCACAAAGGGAACCTCCTACTTGCTGGTAATCCGAAGATACAGTCATTGTATCCTTTGTACGTCACGCTCAGAGAGGGTGACTTGTTCGTCGTGGATATTCCGGTGTCATCACTATGGCACGAAAGACTGGGCCACCTGAGCAAAGCCGGCATCACGTATCTATCCAAGGTCCACTACATTCCCAAGCTCTCCTTCTCCGACCATCAGTTTTGCGAGCACTGCCAGTACGGCAAGCAAGTCGCGGCCCCACATCCTACCAGTACGCCGAGAGAATCGAGTCCGCTCGATTTGGTCTATTCGAACATCTGTGGCCCGATGCCACATTCGTCTCTCGGCGGAGCGTTGTACTTTGTCACCTTCATCGACGATGCTAAGCGGAAGGTGTGGGCATATCCGACTCGGACAAAAGATCGTGGTTTTACGATCATCAAGGATTGGCTCGCAATGGTCAAGAATCAGACGAATCGGAAGCTGAAATGCCTACGATCCGATAACGGGGGAGAGTATAAGTCTGACGAGTTCGTCCAATTTTGCCAAGAACGCGGCATTAGACGCGAATTTACGGCTCCTTACAGTCTAGAGCAAAATGGAGTAGCCGAACGGATGAATCGTACAATCCAGGAGCGGATTGTTTCTATGCTGCACCATTCCAGACTTACGGACGGCTTCTGGGCCGAGGCGCTACTCACGGCCGTGCACATTATCAACATGTCGTCAAGTAAGCCTCTTGGATCGAAAATTCTGCAAGAGCTTTGGACAGGAAGAAAACCGGATTACGGAAAGCTACGGATATTCGGATGCGAAGCTTACGCTTTTGTGCCAAGGGACGAGCATCGTAAACTCGAGTCATGGTCACGGAAATGTGTTTTCCTCGGATATGGACCTGACGGAAGTTTCGGCTATTGCTTATGGGACCCGGAGACTCACCAAGTTGTCTGAAGTTCAGACGTGGTCTGCAACGAGTCCGCGATGCACCAAGCTGCCGATCGCCCGATCGAACTACGGAGAGATACGTTTGCGGACGTACCCACTCCTCAGACGGCCCAGCACAGCACACGAGGTCGGCTTCACGGTCAGCCAACCCTCTTAGTACGGAAGTAGCCGTACTTGACGAAAATTCGAGTAGCAGAGCTACTATCAGTCCGACAGGGTCGGACGAACCAAGTTCGGACGTGCGAAGCACGATCACACTAGAACTGGCTAGCCCAGTCATTCCACGTCGATCGGAAAGACTGTCGCAGCCACCTGAGAGGTACTCTCTCGACTTGTTCTTTACGGAGGCCGGTGAACCTACGACATACCGAGAAGCGATGAAAGCTACGAATGTTGCAAGCTGGCAACTTGCAATGGAGTCCGAAATGAACTCAATCCGAACGAACAAGACTTTGGACTTGGTGGAACTTCCGCGGAATCGGAAAGCACTTCGTGCAAGTGGGTCTATCGACTCAAACAGGTGTCCGATTCCTCCCATCCGAAGTATAAGGCGCGCATCGTAGCAAAAGGGTTTTGACAAGAGTACGGCATAGACTTTGACGAAGTCTTCTCACCCGTCATAATGATGACAACCCTCCATTTCCTCCTCGGCGTAGTCGCGCTCGAGGACTTGGAGCTTCTTCAGTTGGAAGTAAAAACGGCGTTCCTCCATGGTGATCTAGACGAGTGCTATTTTGTGCCTATCTCTCTTTCTCCCTCTCTGTCGTGTCTTTGCCACTAGTACTGACCTCCCCAGATCTGAAGCTTCCTCCTTCAGATCTGATCTTCTCTCTGTGCTAACCCACATCTTGATACCTCCACCATACTGCTGGGAGGTAGTTCTATGTTCCGCCTGACGGCCTCAATATAACACGGCGACATGTTGATAATGTGCACGGCCGTGAGTAACGGCTCAGCCCAGAAGCCGTCCGTCAATCCGGAATGGTGCAACATAGAAACAATCTGATCCTGGATTGTACGATTCATCCGTTCTGCTACTCCATTTTGTTCCGGACTATCAGGAGCCGTAAACTCCCGTCTAATGTGGCGTTCTCGGCAAAATTGGACGAACTCGTCAGACTTATACTCTCCCCCGTTATCGAATCGTAGGCTTTTCAGCCTCCGATCCGTCTGATTCTCGACCATTGCGAGCCAATCCTTGAAGATCGTGAAAACATTGTCTTTTGTCCGAGTCGGATAAGCCCAGAAATAGAAATATAGAATCGGATCCAATATATCGTAATCGATTAGTAAGCATGCTGGTTGATCGTATCCCTAAAAATGGTAAAAAATCATTAGCTTATCAGATTCCTTATCAGGCTATGAAGCGGATTAGATAAAAGACGAATAGGAACCCACTGTCTGTTCTACGGCAAGCAGTGCGTGGTGTAACCCCCGATGTAGTAACGAAATCCAAGCGTGTAGGTGGATCGACCTACCGAGTTCCCGTTGAAGTGGTACCCGCAGAAGGAAAAGCTTTGGCTATCCGATGGTTATCGATCGCGTGCCGAAAGCGTTCGGGTCGAAGTACGGCTTTAAGATTGAGCGACGAATCGATGGATGCTGCCAGAAATTCCGATAGTGCCATACGGAAGAAGGAAGAGACTTCCGCATAGCGTCGTCGATGAAGGTGATGAAGTACGACGCTCCTCCGAGAGATGGATGTGGCATCGGGCCACAGATGTCTGAATGGACCAAATCGAGCGGACTCGATTCTCTCGGCGCACTAGTCAGATGTGGGGCTGCGACTTGCTTGCCGTACTGGCAATGCTCGCAAAACTTATGGTCGGAAAAGGAGAGCTTGGGAATATAGCCAGCCTTGGATAGATGCGTGATGCCGACTTTTCTCAGGTGGCCCAGCCTTCCGTGCCATAGTGAGGACACCAGAATATCCAGGAGGAATAGGTCACCCTCTCTGAGTGTGACGTACAAAGGTACAATGAATGTATCTTCGGACCACGAGCAAGTAGGAGGTTCCCTTGCAGGAGACTCCACCCTCCTGACGAGAAGCTAGCATGGATGCCTATTTCGTCGAGTTGTCCCACCGAGATGAGCAACCTTGAAAGCTCTAGAAAGTGCCGAACATCATGGAGTACGATTGTAGAGCCACCCGAAAAGTTGAGCTCTGTTGTACCGATGTTGATAACCGCACAATGCTGTGAATTTCCGACGCATACAGGGTCGAAACTTCGAGCCGTATACTGTCGGAATTGCGATCGGAACGGAGTTACGTGGTAAGAGGTGTTGTGGGGTGGGGGGTAAAGCCTAGAGTGACTCCAGCCCCCGCCCAAGGGGGTTGAACGTGAGAGAGTGAGAGAGATGGATGGAACGTGTAAGAGAGAGGGAGAGGGAAGTTAGAGAGAGAAACTTCTTTTCCTTCCATTCCAACCTTATGGGGTTTTTATAATTACACGTCCTGCCATTACAATGAGATGTGAAGAGGGCCCTGCATACCCTTCAATCGTTCACCCACAGACACACACACTCTCTAAGGTACTAGACATCAACACATACACATAAATAATATGATCATGTGCATATACACACACTTGACATTGCAATTACAACACGATTAGACTGTATACACTTATAGATCACTAACATACAATCTCTAGACAACACTGGCACACCTGTGGGACAGTGCTCTGCACGTCCGAACCCACATTCCATGCGATACCAAAAAAATACTTCGCCCCTTGGCTGAAAGCATCGCGATCGGAACTCCCTCGATCAGAAATCGTCTAAGATGTCTCGCTAGTTCTTATTAGTTGAAATTCCCTAGCTCCATTATCACGTCCATCTCCTATTGTGTATATGCTCTTGTCGTCCAAGTTGGCTTAGCTTCCTAGTGTGTGCGTCGTCTACTCATTGTGGAGCCTTGAAGCTCGAGTTCCGAATAGCCACCATTGTCGCCACTGTCGTTGCCCCCGTCCATGTGTCAATCCATGAATTATGAGGCCAAGTCCTTGCCACCATCTCTGCTTCTTTCCGCGTGTTAGGATAGCTCTTCTCTCCGCTGCCGCTTCCGCTCCGTCCGCGGATCTTTAGGCCACGAAGCCCGGGGCCGGACAGCCCTTCTTGCCGCCGCTGTTGCTGCTTCTTTCCGCGTGTCCGTCCGCGCATCTTTAGGCCAAGAAGCCCGGGGCCGGACAGCCGTTCTCGCCGCCACTGCCACTGCTTCTTTCCGCGTGTCCGTCCGTGGATCTTTAGGCCAAGAACCCCGGGGGCCAGACAGCCCTTCTCGCCGCCGCCGCCGCCGCCGCTTCTTTCCGCGTGTCCGTCCATGCAGCATTACTCGGGGCTGGACCGTCCTTCTTGCCGCCGCCATTGTCATCACCATCAAAACCGCCTTGTTAACCACCGCAGTGAATTCTTCCCTCCGAAATATGGAATCGTTGCCACATCCGCTTGCCCCATCCAAAACCACTACCGCCTTATTGGCTTCCTCTCCTCCCTGAGGGGGTCACCTTCGTGGTCGCCAAAATATAGTGTTGTGGGGTGGGGGGGTAGAGCCTAGAGTGGTACCACCCCCCGTCCAAGGGGGTTGAACGTGAGAGAGTGAGAGAGATGGATGGAACGTGCAAGAGAGAGGGAGAGGGAGAGGGAAGTTAGAGAGAGAAACTTCTTTTCCTTCCTTTCCACTCTTATGGGGTTTTTATAATTACAAGTCCTGCCATTACAATGAGATATGAAGAGGGGCATACCCTTCTATCCGTTCAACACATAGACACACACACTCTCTAAGGCACTAGACATCAACACATACACATATAAATAATATGATCGTATGCATATACACACACTTGACATCGCAATTACAACATGATTAGACTCTATACACATATAGATCACTAACGTATAATCTCTAGACAACAAGAGGCACCCGAATCGAGAGGTGGCTTACTCTGTCGTAAGTAGAACTTCTGATTCGGTCGTGCTCTCCATAGTGAGGATGTTCGGATCATCCTCACTAGTATCTCCGATTGTGCGCAGTGAATTCGTAGAAGATGAACCGCAGAAGTTCACCTCCTCTGTACGATTGCCCTTTTGCTGAAATTTTTCGTTCTTTGCTTTGAGGGCTCCGCAGTCGGCTTTGATATGTCCAGGTTTCTTGCAATAGTTGCACGTCCGCAAAGCCCTGGACTTACTTCGGTTTCTCGTCGTATTTCGGCCCGCGCGAGGAACTTCTTCCACGATGTTGCTGTCGATCACCTGTACTCTGTACGATGTAGGCTTCACTTGCCGAGTTCTGAACGAACGTTTCCTCCGAGGGTCTTCAGACAGAATGGAGCTCGTAGACTCGGAGTACTTCACGGTGTCGTAGTCTACATGGTACACCCCTTCTAAATAATAAAAATATGAGGATATATATCAATTTAGCATTATATGTGCATAGGGCAAGATTTAAACCCTGTTCCTCCACGTCATTAACTTGAGAGTTTTCCACTGCACTAATATCTCATGTGTGAGGCTAAGTGCATCCACATACCATGGCAGCTATTCATTTGCATTTCATACAACAAAACCATGCATGCACGACTAGTGTGCATGAGCACATGCACGACACGTGTGCATGCACGCATGCAGAACTAGCATGCATGCATGACATGTGTGCATGCACAACTACATGCATACATGCATGCATAGTTTCTCTCACCTATATAAACAGGGCTAGTTGAAGCCCTAATCATCAACTCATGTACTAGAAAATCATCTTACGAATTCAGAAATCATCATCAACTCCCCAAATTCTTAACCCAAAAGATTATTATCGGTGATCATCAGGACCTTCTCAACAACATTCTGAAGAATTATATCGATAAACCCTTCTCAACCCATCTTGATATCTCTCTCTTTCATTCTCTACTTCTCCTCGTACATGGACCCCAGTGGTCATCGCCCGACTCACACGAAGATCCGGCGCCGTACAGCACGACAACGGCCGCAGCAGATGCGTTGCATACGGTCGTGACGAAGGTTTCCCAAGACGGTGGAAGGCTACTCATCAGCAGTAGAGCTTTTAGCTCATCGTCGATCCTCATCCCTTGTGCTGACAGCTGGGAAATGATTCCTTCGTAGTCGTTCAGGTGAGCTGTGATCGAGTCGGATTCTTTTATCCGCAAGTTGTAAAGGCGCAGTATTAAGTAAATCTTTGTAGCGGCCACCTTCTTCTCGTATGTGTCCGAAACGTCTTCCACAGTTCTTTTGTTGTCGTACACGACTGAACTGTGTAGTACACAGATTCCGATAGATGCATCCAAATGGTAGCAGGGGCTACCCGGTCCAGCTTCGTCCATACTTCCGGCTTCCATACTTCGTCCATACTTCTACACGGAATGAGCACAAGTGTGTACAAAGCACTGTCAAAGAGAGTATGACTGTCGGAATCGTGATCTAATCGTACACTACACGGATTAGATCACAATAGAGCGGTTACTGCAGACTGCGGTAAAACGGTCGTAACTCCCTGTGGGTTGCTCCAAATCCAATTCCGTATCTTCTGTTCTCTCCGTGATATTGAGGCGAACATGATGATGTGTTGCACAATGAGAGATGTCGCTGAAAACTCTCATAAAGCTCAAACTTTTGGTCGCCAGTCGGAAAGTTACGAATGGCCGTAATTGTCTTGAATCTTCTCTAAACCACACGCTCTTGACGTCCACACTGAGCTGAATATAACAGGAAGATAGTAGCAGCAGATGACGGCCTGCAGCGGATGAAACCGCGCTCTGATACCAAATGTTGGGGTGAGATCGTCAGGCAGAACAATGTACTAGCTTCCAGCAGTATGTTGGAGCTGTCAAGAGGTAGATTAGAACAAAGAGAAGATCAGATCTGACGCAGTGAGAAGTGGCGGCGGCAGTACAAGAGAGAGTTATAGAGAGAGAGATAGGCACAAGAATAGAACTTCTATTCACTAGAGTTGGAGCAACCAACTTAGAACGACTATACAAGCTTGGTATTTACACCCCCATGAAGCCTTTTTGGTTTATTACAAATATGGCCCGTTCACTTATGGACAGTGTGAACACGACCATTAGATGCCCGTATTCGAGACGAGAGTCAAGAATTTGGTTGACCTCGTACTCTTCGCCGGTCAATAGTTGGATGGGTAGAGGAGGCGAAGCATGTCGAGTGGGGATAGCAGAGAGATGATAAGGTTTAAGAAGAGAGACATGAAGTACATTGTAAATACGGAAGTGGGATGATAGCTCTCAGCGGACAGGCATGTGCCCTATTTTCTCGATGACTCGGAAAGGGCCTAACTTCTTGAAATCTAGCTTCAAACAAGGACAAGTGCTAATATTTCGACAGAGAAGCCAAACGAAGTCAACTAACTCAAACCGTGGGGTATCTAAGCAAAGACAGTCAACTTGCACCTCGTAGCGTTCGCTTGCGAGAGTAAGCTCCAAGGACAGGTCGCGATGCACATCCTCTAGGAGACGTGCCTGGTCCTCCATGGAATGATTGACAGAGTCAGAGGGGGAGAGATATGGAGAAAGTGGGTGCAGACCGTAGTTGACGAAAAATTGAATAACACCCGTAGACGCATGTAATGAGTTGTTGTAGGCGAAATCGGCCAGTGGGAGAAGGTCAACCCAGTCATCTTGCTGGTAGCTAAGAGTGCACCGCAAGTATTGTTCCAGGATTTGGTTAACCCGCTCTGTTTGTCCATCGGTTTATGAATAATAGGCGGAAGACAAATTAACAGTACAACCAAAAGTTTGTAGGAGGCGCCGCCGAAAATTAGAAATAAATTTTGGTTCCCGATCAGAAGTGATATCTTCTGGGAGTCCATGTAGTTGAAGCACATTTTTGAAGAACAAATCAGTTGTTTCCTCTCAGGAGATGGTTTTGGCACAAGGAACAAAATGGGCCATCTTTGTGAAGCGGTCGACCATGACTAACACCGAGTCGTAGCCACCAACAATAAGAAGATCAGTGATGAAATCCATGGAGAAAGATACCCAAGGTCGGTTGGGAACTGGGAGTAGTTGAAGGAGGCCATATGGTCGATGATAAACGGCCTTGGACCGAGCTCATGTGTCGCAAGATTTGATGCACTCTTTGACCAATTTCCATGGTTGTGGCCACCAATACCGGCAAGACACTAACTCCACGGTTTTTATAACCCCAAAATGACTAGCCAACGGATCACCTTGACACTCCTGGAGCACCTTCGTCCGACACGGCCCATCTGGGACATACAAATGATTATCTCGAAACAAAATGTTGTCCCGAAATGTAAAATGACCTACATTTGACCTACATTTGACCTTTCAGGTTCATGAGAAGGGTTTGCGATACTTGCCTTGACCTCTGTCCCGAACTTGTTAGTCATAGTAGCTCTTGCTATTTGCTGGAGCAAAGAGTCATCCCGGAGCAAGCAAGTTGCGAAGTTTTGGAATTGGTCGGGCTTTAACAAACTCTAGGACTGCTTGACATAGGCTTCTGTTGTCCATTCGAATGGAGCTTCCTTAGGGGGTAAGAGAAATGAGAGGCCGTGCAATCACTGAAAAGCCTTTGATGAAGTGCCGATAAAAATTGGCGAAACCGAGAAAGATTGCACATAATCGAGTTGGAACGGTCCACTCTCAGATAGTCTTAACCTTCCGCGTGTCCATTGTGATTCCCTATGGTGAGATAACATACCCAAGGAACTCCACAGAAGCACGATCAGATTCACACCTTTCATGTTTGGCATAGAGTCCATGTTCTCAAAGTTTAGCGAGAACTAACCGGACATGGGGAGTATGTTCTGTAATATCCAAAGAGAGGACCAAGATGTCATCAAGATATATCACAACAAAGTGATCTAGATATTCCCGGAAGATGTCATTCATCATATGTTGAAACACTGTAGAAGCATTAGTGAGGCCAAACGACATTACCATATACTCGAAATGACCATAGCATGTCCGAAAGGCAGTTTTCCATTCATTGCCAGGTTTGATCCGCACCAAATTGTATGCTCCCCGAAGGTCGATCTTAGAGAAGAGTCACAATTCGGAGTTGATCCAATAGCTCTCAGATGAGAGGTAATCGGTAGCAGTAACGAATTTTAATCTTGTTTAGACCCCGATAGTTGCATAGAGATGTAGGGAACCTTCTTTCTTCTTCACGAAAAGTATTGGATCTCCTGTTGGCAATTTGGAAGGTTGAATTAATTCCTTTTCCAGGTTCTCATCGAGATAAGTCCAAAGCGCCTGAAGCTCTAGTTTAGACAACCCATAAATTAGGCCAAAGGGGGGACTGGCACCTTCTTGCAAGTCGATTGAACAGTCATGAGGTCTATGTTGGGGCAAGCGATCCGCATTCTTTTTCTCGAACACGTCCTGAAAGTCCTCATACTTCGACGGCAGTAGGTTGCCTTCACTAGGACTGGGACCAGACTAGCCACCTTGGAGTTGTGTCCCCCTCGAATAGAGAGTTGATCGTCAAAAACCAAGTCGGCCCATTTTCCTGAAATCTCCAAGCAAGGTTGTGATTTAAAGTAATTGAGTGGTTGCACCAATCGATAGTTGGATTATGTGCCTTCAGCCATGACAAACCAAGTATGATTGGGTGTAAGGATGAAGCAATGATGTAGAAGTGCAGGACCTCTCGGTGATCCCCGAGCTGGAAGAGGAGTGGGCCAATGGTTTCTATAACTGCACCCGAGGAAAGAATACGCCCATCAACAGCTTCTACTGAAATTGGCTTAGACAACTGAACAACTAGAAAGTTGCGCTTATGGACTAACTTTTCATCCATAAAACATGTGGTTGCCCCAGAATCGAGAAGTGCTAAATACTCAATTCAACTTGCCTTGCAATGAATGCTTACCAGGAAGGAAAAATCATCTTCGGAACTTTGGGAGTGACATGAATTGGCGTTGTCTCACCGCATGGCTCCCTCCTACTGTAGTTGGACACCGTCGTTTTTAAACTGTTGGGGCCGTCTAGTCATAGCAAATTGTTGCCGACCATTGTTTACTAGGTAGAAACGAAGCCCATTGGTTCGTCGAAACCTCCTTTCAGCCTCGGTGAGTGGGGTTCGAGCTCGGTCAATTTCCATTGGTACCAGGTCATTGGACGATGTTGTCGAAAAGATTCTCGAACTCGGTTGCCACCTTGATGCCACTCGCTCCTCTTGACGAAGCTCAAAAAGCCGATTGTCATAACTGACTGCTTGCGTGATGGCTTGCAACAAAGAAGTAGGCTCTAGGAAGTTGAGTAGTACATTTTTAACATCGCTTCGAAGGCCCCGACGAATGGTCGTAGAGCGCTTGGTCATCCAACTGAACATCACATGCTAGTTGTCGGAATTCAGAAGCATAGACGGACACCAGACGCATACCATGATGTAATGAATAAAGTTTGGTGATATCTATTTGGCATCGTCCGTATCTCCAAATCTTGCTTCGAACTCTGCCAAAAAGGCAGGAAAGTTGTGTGAGTGGTGATGATATTTTAACTAATGGTGCGAACCACGCGTGCCTAGCTCCTGAGAGGAGGGTCCCAACGAGACCAACTTGACAAAAGTCATCCGAATATCGTTGAGGTTGTAGCTGGACAATAAGCTTTATCTGATTTATGAATCCTCAAAAGCGCGCCCTCGTGCCATCGAACTTGTCAAGCAAACTGACCTTGGGCACCAAGCTTGTAATGGGATGAACAGGGGTCGGAGAAAGGGTTGATGAGGAAGCAAACGCTACAGGGGAAAGATTTGCTGATCTTGGCAGAGCGTTGGTTTTTTCTTCCTCGAGTTCCATTGGCATTCCACCTTGAAGCTTTCGTAGCGACTGCCGAAGGTCGTTATTCTCAATTTGAAGTTGATGCATGGCTTCCATAATCTGATTAAATCTCTTGGTAGAATCCGACATGATGAGGCTTGGGAAACGCGAAGGTGAATAAACTGTCACGGACAGAGGCAGAAGAGTCGACAGAGCTAAGATAGAGAAAGAAGACTAGACAGAGCTAAGACTGAGACAGAAGAGTCGGCAGAGCTACGCCAAAGCAGAGAAGATAACTGGGAAGAAGATAGATGAAGCTTGACTATTTATTGCGTAACTGGTGTTGTTCACTGTGATTGGGATCAAGGTGAACATCTAAATGCAATATTACATATATGTATGTTGGTAGTTACATCCTGACATTGTGTTTGATCAATCGGTTACAACAATGGGTGTTTCAAACAAGACCGTGGGTTCAAAACCTGTTTATATGACCTGTGGCACCAATGAGATGTGCCGGCTGAACACACAATTATGTTTGATTAGCAAGACGGGATAGTACTACCATTGATAGCAAATACAATAGCAAATCCGTAAGATGTTATTGTCAATACATATCCAATCATTAGCGAGCGTGGGCGATTGCTCGATGGTGTCGACAACGTTGAAACTAGAATATTTAATGATGTTAACAGTGATCAAGCTGATCAGGATCCAACACTGATGCATCCTTAGAGTTATGCATTCAGTTATGGTTTGAGGACATGATTCATATCGATGAAGATGGTAATCTCCTAATCAATATTGTTCTGTTCCTTGTAATTGATGGTTATGCTGACTAGAAATAATAATGACAATACTCTAATGATACATATTGATGCTGATTCTATGCTTGCATACATACATGTATACATATAATTAAATTTTTCTTCATTTGTATATATATTTGCAATATAGTCGCATCTATGATGCAGCAAAGACGTTGCATTATAGTCACGTCTAAATTGTAGAAAATTAGCAATAACAATCATGTCTACTACACGTCAAAGTCATGGTAAAATGAGCGTCAATCACCTCTAGGCCACATCATCAACGACGTGGTAAAACAAGCAACAAACTTCGCAACAAATTTGCAGCAAAATGGGATATTTACTACACATTTTTCCATTGTTGCAACATAGACGCTATGTTTACTGCGACATAGCTGCAAATCACCCTGTATCTCTAGACATACATGCGAATATGCATCAAACATATACATATATAGCTGAATATGCATTTATACATGGATATACAGGTGAATCTTCATGTACGCATGCATATACAGGTAAATATGCTTATATTTGAGCATTTACAAAAGAAATTGATCTGGATATAATCACTAAGGAGAAAAATCATTTGAATATGATCATTAAGGAGAAAAATTATCTAGATATTATCATTAAGGAGAAAAATGATTCTTGTCTAAATTATTATGCAGCATAGTCACGTCTAAACCATAAACCCTAAACCCTAAGTATTTACAAGTATACGTACGTTTCTATGCATATACATGAAATTATGCATCAGACATGTACATATATAGGTGAATATGCATTTATGCGAGGATATATAGGTGAATCTACATGTATGTATGCACATACAAGTGAATATGCTTGTATATGAACTTTTACAAGTAAATATACATCAAACATGTTCATATAGAGACAAATATGCATATATATAAAAATGCATGAAAGAATGTATGCATGTATGTCAGCATATATAAGTGAATATAGGTTAATAGTTTCTAACTTGCCGGTATGTTGCATTAAACAAAGCATATATGTTGCAGCAAGAATGCGCCAAAATATGTAGTAAACAGAGCATAATGTTGCAACAAGAACATGGCAAAATATGTAGTAAACACGGCATATATGTGGCAGCAAGGACATGACAAAACTTGCAGTAAATATCCCAATTTTCCGTGAGTGTTACTGTACCGTTTACCACGTTGTTGATGCGATATAGACGCGCATTTTGGCGGGAATATTGATGCAAATGTTGACGTGTAATTTACCATGATTTTGACGCGTAGTAGACGTGACTTTGTTGCAACTTTTCCGGATCATAGACACAACTATACCACACATATGTATACAAAATGTTGCAAATTTTATTATATGTATACAAGCATAGATCAATCAACGTCAATAATATCATGAGTTTTGGTCGACATAAGAAGCACTTACAACGGATCAACATCGATGGTAAAAAATATATTAGAATCTTTATCGATATTAATCATGTCCCCAGACCCTAACTCAATGCATAAATCTATAAACACATAGGTGTTATATTAATTCGTTCACTAGATCTTGATCACCTTGATCACTATCACCATCATCAAATATCCCAACTTCAATGTTCTCAACATTATTAAGCAATCCCACAACATGTTCCAGACCCGCTGTTGTACTATCTACTATGGATAGTAGTGTTGTGATGCCCCTTCGATATGCCCCTTTGATCCGACATATTTGTGTCAGTCGGCACAACTACATCGGCAGAATTATCTACCAGCCCCAATTCTGGCAACAAGGAGTAAAAGAGTGGTTTTGTACGTGACGTGACGCCAACGGTATCAAGTACCACTTCTCATTATATAGTACAGGCTGGAAAATGGCCTACATTAAGTAACAATACAAGGTTGGAAATTGTTTAAGAACATAGAATACTTAGAAAATCCTTATATTGTTTAAGAACTACTAGTTACACTCCAAGGTATTGCCGTGATTTTTGCCGCGAAATTCCTTTTGCAAAAGCTTAGGAAAAGTCGCGGCAGAATTCACGGCAAATGACATTCTGTTTTGCTGTGAAATTTTGTTGCGACGATTACCGCGGCCTTGCCAAGAGTTTTACCACGAGCTTTGCCATAACCATTACCGTGACCTTGCCACGAGTTTTACCACGAGCTTTGCCACAACCATTACCGCGACCTTGCCACGAGTTTTAGCACGAGCTTTACCGCGACAGAATTTTTTACTGTGACCATTACCGCAAGTTTTACTACGAATTTACCGTAATTTTTACTGCAATTTTCACCGCGAATTTACCGCGAGTGTTACCACGATTTTACCGTGAATTTTACCGCAAGTATTTCCGCGGGTATTGTTGCGCGCATATACGCGATCTTTACTGCACTTATATGCAAGCCCTCACTGCCTATTTATACAAGATGCCTGTCTATAACTATTCATGTACGATATTTTCACTTCTTACTTGTCTGTCTCCTCTTCTATACATCGATTTATCTATATATACATACATACAAACATACTTATCTCTACTAGCAACCATACCTACATATTCATCAATATTATACATTCATATTCACTTGTATATGAAGATAAGATAGATCATATTCATCTGTATATGCATATATACGTAGATGTATATTCATCTATACATTCATACATATATATATATATATATATATATATATATATTCAACTATATATGTATGTTGTCTGTTGCAACATAGTTGCAAATGAACTTATATCAGTTGTCTGTTGTAACATACACTACAAAGTCGCGGCAAAGAAAAAAGTCTCTCCGCGGCAATTTTACCGGGACATTTTTCACGACCTTTTCCAGACCCTCTGCGGCATAATTATCCACCCATTTGCCGCGACCACCAACTACAATTTTTCCGCGACCATATCCGCTCGGTTACCGATAGAGTTGACGCAAATATTTCCGCGAGATTAGCCGAACAATTTTACACACGAAAAATCTGCAAATTTGCCATGTTGTTTTACGCAGGGTTTGCCGGACATATTGCCGCACACAAAACTTTTAATTTTCCGCAGCCTTACCCACGAATTTGCCGCGTCGATTGCTGCAGTTTTTTCCGGTCACATTACCATAGGTATACCCGGGACTTTTTCCGCGAATTTTGCTGGAGAGATTACCGCGAAATTGATTTTCACCGCTCGATTGCCGCGAGTATTGAAGCAAGTGTTGCCGCGAGTTTGCAGCACCTATTGCCGCGAGTTGGCAGCGAATTTGCCGTGACCTATCCGCGTAATTACCGCAACAAGCGTGATAATCTCTCATTTTAGTTCATTTCAGGCAAATTAGGGGTATAAACAATTGCTCTAAGATATACTTATGTTGTAAATCAGGTTCATATATATTTATTGTAATCTAAAATGGAGTATATCAATGCAATTTGCAAAGCACATAGAAATATAGATGTATATATCCACATGTTCATAAGAAATTACATATACGTGTTAATACCCATAAAATATAGAAACGTTTACCAAAATGTGTATGTGTAGATATACTAACAGGCAATTATGTATCAGCCTTGTACAAACATAGAAGAATATGCGTGTATGGTTGATCAACAAGTGGATCTACATGTATCTACACTGATGACGTTCAATATGCTAGTATATGCAAATTAATAAGAGAATATACATTAATCATGGCCATATATGGATCAATAGGCAGATATATTAGTTAGCACACATAAATATGCATGAGAGTATGTATAATTACATGAATTTGCATGTTTGTTTACATATACAAAGGATTAGAACCTGATTGTTTCTATATTGCAGCTATCTTGCTGCAAGCACGTGGCTATCTTGCGGCAAATACGCGGCAATTTTAGTGTCATATGTCAGTTGCCGCACCTTTGCCACAATATAACCGCACAATTGCTACGACCTTGCCGCTTATTTACCACTCATTTGTCGCGCACTTGCAGCTCATTTGCAACTCATTTACCGCGAGTTTGCCACACAATTACTGGAAAATTGCCACAATTTTGAAGCAACTTTGCTGCAAATTTACCGCGTAGTTGCCGCAATTTTGCTGATTTCATCATGGAAATTTGCCTCTGCCCTTGCCGCAACATTGTATAGGAATGTGGAAAATTTCATTAAAACCCTAATGGAAAGATAGGAAATTTAACTAGAAAATCTAGGATTTCATTGAATAAAAAAAAAATATACTCATGAATTCTGGTCAGCATAAGAATCAATTATGAGGAACGGATCAATATCGATAGTGAAAAATATATTAGTTTCTTCATCGATATCAATCATGTGCCCAGAACCTAACTCGATACATAAGTCAAGGGAAGCATCGGTTCACCGTAATATGTAACTAGATTTGGATCAGCTTCATCATCCGCGTCAGCATCAGCATCAAGTAGATTCTCAGTTTCGATTTGAGCTTCATCCTTGTGGACCAATTGCACAGCAACCCATGATCCTGTCTGTACCTTTTGCTCTGCATGGGTGTGTTGTATTGTCGTCCCTTTGATCCGACGTCGTATCCATGTCCATCGGCAAATTATGTACATCGACGACCTGCCCTAATTCTGGCAACAAGGAATGAAATGGTGGTTTCGTATGTGGTGCCTGTCGAATACGGGCATCTAATGGTCGTGTTCACACTATCCATAAGTGAACGGGCCATATTTGTAATAAGCCGAAAAAGGCTTTAGCCCTAGCTTGGGGGTATATATACAAAGCTTGTATGGTCATTCAAAGTTGGTTGCTCCAATTCTAGTGAATAGAAGTTCTATTCTTGTGCCTCTCTCTCTCTCTCTAACTCTCTCCTGTACTGCCGCCTTAACTTCTCATCACCTCAGATTTGAAGCCTCCTTCTGATCTGATCTTCTCTTTGTTCTAATTTACCTCTTGACAGCTCTAACATACTACTGGAAGCTAGTGCATTGTTCCGCCTGACAACATCACCCAAACATTTGGTATTAGAGCGCGGTTTCGTCTGTTGTAGGCCGTCATCTGCTGCTACTATCTTCCTGTTGTATTCAGCTCAGTGTGGACGTCAAGAGCGTGAGGTTTAGAGCAGATTCAAGACAGTTATGGGCATCCGTAACTTTTCGACCGGCGACTAAAGATTTGAGCTTTCTGAGAGTTTTCGGCGACGTCTTTAGTTGTGCAACACATCATCGTGTTCGCCTCAATGTCAAGGAGAGAACAGAAGATACGGAAGTGGATTCTGAGCAACCCACAGGGAGTTACGACCGTTTTAACATAGTCTTTAGAAAAATGTTCTATCGTGATCTAATCCGTGAAGTATACGATTAGACCACGATTCCGACAATCGTACTCTCTTTGATAGTGCTTTGCACACACTTCGGGCAAAGCTAGTGGCTTGTGCTCACTCCGTGTAAAAGTACTTTGGCCGAAATCCGCATTAGAAGAGTTAGTACGACTCGTTCTTCCATGGACTAGGCGTAATAGTCCGATTTCGACTCGGACTTCGACAATACAGTTCGTACTCACTTCGGACAGAGCCGTTGTAGTCGTACCCACTCCAAATAGAACCGTAAACCCCTTCACATTCGTGTCCAACTCGGTTAGACCACATTCGGGTAGACTGCAGTGCAATTGTACTCACCCGCGGTTGTAACCACTCCGGACAGAACTACGGACAAGCCTTCCTGAGAAATGCTTCGACATCCGGCTCATCCGAGATGAGTCTAAGGAGGTTCAACGGGACTATCTCATAGTCCGTGGCCAGATCGATCCAATAGAGCATGACATGGCTCCGGCAACATACAAACCGGAAGAATGGAAGAGGTTGGACTGGGTAGCCCGTGCTACCATTCGAATGCATCTATCTGAATCCGTGTACTACACGGTTCAGTTGTGTACGATAGCAAAAGAACTATGGAAGACGCTGTCGGACACATACGACAAGAAGGTGGCCACTACAAAGATTTAGTTACTATGGCGCCTTTACAACTTGCGGATGAAAGAATCCGACTCGATCATGGCTCACCTGAAGGACTACGAAGGAATCATTTCCCAGCTATCAGCACAAGGTATTACGATTGACGATGAGCTGAAGCTCTACTGCTAATGAGTAGCCTTCCACCATCTTGGGAAACCTTCGTCACGACCGTATGCAACGCATCTGCTACGACCGTGAAGTATTTCGAGATTACTAGCTCCATTCTGTCTGAAGACGCTCAATGGAAACCGTTCGTTCAGAACTCGGCAAGTGAAGCCTACACCATACAGAGTATGGGTGATCGACAGCAACATCGTGGAAGAAATTCCTTGCGCGAGGCGGGCCGAACGCGACGAGAAACCGAAGTAAGTCTAGGGATTTACGGACGTGCATTTACTACAAAAAACTTGGACACATCAAGGCCGACTGCCGAGCCCTCAAAGCAAAGAACGAAAAATTTACGCAAAAGGGTAATCGTGCGGAGGAGGTGAACTTCTATGGTTCATCCTCTACGAATTCACGGCGCACAATTGTAGATACTACGGAGGATGATCCGAACATCCTCACTGTGGAGAGCACGACCGAACCAGAAGTTTTGCTTACGATGGAGGAAGCAACCAATTGACTACTCAACCCGGGTGCCTCTTACCACGTAACTCCGTTCCAATCGCAATTCCGACGGTATACAACTCGAAGTTTCGATCATGTACGCGTCGGAAATTCATAGCATTCTGCGGTTATCGGCATCGATATGGTAGATCTCAATTTTTCGGGTTGCTCTACGATCGTACTCCACAATGTTGGGGACGTCCCGGAGCTTTCAAGGTCACTCATTTAGCCGCAGAAAAACTTGCATAAACTTTGCAGAAAAACTCGTGTAAAATATGCAAAAACACTCACTTTAATTTAGCCGCACAACTCGTGGTAATAGGCACGCACAATCTATGCGATAATAGCTGTGGTAAATTCTCAGAAAGTTTGCGGCTAAAATTATGGCAACTGTCACAACAAAGTTTGCGTAAACTATTCGTTAAATATTGCGTATATGTTTGCGTATAAGTGTACGCATATGGTTGTGTATCTGATCACGTATATGGTGACATATATGTGAGTATATATGGTTGCGTATTATGGTTGTTACACTAGCACATCAAAACTACTCGACCATGTGATAAGGTAAATTATCAATGCTTAAGTCCTTTTGTTATCAATGAGTGGATTAATGATAGTACATTTCCTCTTGATCTGCTTGCAAATTTGCAGCTTGATCTTGTCTTTCACAGCTTTGTTTTGGAGCATTGCCACACCAGCTTAATTCCCAATCATGTCGTGTTATCATCTCCTCTCCAACTTGCTAACAGGCTGGAGTACAAGGTAGCCTCCATTCTCGATTCTCAAATTATCCCCCCAACGATCGCACATAGGAACTCGCCAATAATGTTTGTAATGCTCAAGCACTTATCGATGACTTCAATTGTCATTATTCCAACAAGCCCGGCCTTGCATCATTAATGATTTCTTCCACTCATCGTTCTAGAAGAAGATATAGTGTCATGAATCCATGACTTTATGCTTGACCTAGACTTCAACCCAAGAGCTCCTTTTTTATAATCCAAAACCTAAAAATGGAAGTAGCCTATCATGATATAAAATGATAAAAACAATCATGTATCTTGACGACATCTTTTTCTTCTCTTCGAATATCAAGGAGTCCACTTAACATCTCTCAAGATAGTTTTCGCCAAATTTCGAGAACATGGACTCTATGCTAAATGTGAAAAGCGTAAATTTCATCATACTTTTCTGGTGTTCCTCGGGTATGTTATCTTAACACAGAGAATCACAATGTACACACAAAAGATTAAGACTACCTCGGGTATGTTATCTTAACACAGAGAATCACAATGTACACACAAAAGATTAAGACTATCTAAGAGGGGGCTATACCAACTCCTCTACAAGATGTGCAATCATTTCCTGGTTTTGCCAAATTTCATTGATGCTTTATCAATTGATTTTCAATTATTGCACAACCTTTCATTACTGTTGCTCGCAAGCATGCTATATTTGATACCTTTTAATGGACAATAGTGGCACAAACTACTATTGACTTTCTGAAACAAACCTGTAGTACAACACCTGTCCTTCTACATCCTAACCTAACTTAGCCTTTACATGTCGAAATGGATGCTTCCAATTTCGCCATTGGGGAAATCCTTTCCCAGCCAAATGAGGTCAGTGTGCTTCACTTATTACCTGTGTAAGGAGCTTCTTTACCCCTAAAACCAAATACGCTATATATGACAAGGAGCTTCCCGCAATAATTGCTACTTTCAAAGAATAGAGACCCTTTTTCGCTAGGCACAGCACCGTATCCAAGTGATTACTGATCATAAAAATCTTATCTACTTCTCCACCACACGAACATCCAATCACAGACAGGTGTAGTGGTTAAACTTCTTGGTAGGCGATGATTTCAAGATAATCATTTGACCTGGCACTCAACACACAAAGGCCGATGTATTGTCTCATTGATTTGAGTTTGAGCTCACTCCAGAAGATAAAGCCTATGTCTAGCAATCCTTGAGGTTGTTAAAGCTTGACTAAATCTACAATTTTGTGACTTGCTTGCTTTGGGATGACTTTTTGCTCAAGAAAATAGCAAAAGCCACTACGACTTTCAAGTTTGAAATAGAGGTTAAGGTAAGTATCACAAACCCCTCCCACAAACTCAAAAGGCAAGATTTAGTTATTTTACAATCTTAAATAACTTTGTGTTTCGAAATAAGCTTTTGTATGTCCCAGAAGGTCCATGTCGAACCAAGGTGCTGAAAGATTGTCAGGATGATATGCTTGTCAGTCATTTTGGTGTTAGGAATGCCTTGGAGTTGATATCTTGGGGGTATTGTTGGCCGCAACCATTGAAATTGCTCAAGGAGTTCATTAAGACTTGCGATACTTATGCTCACTTCAAAGCATCTCATCATCGACCATATGTATTTCAATCCCTAAACGGCCTTCCGTCTCTCACTACAAGGTATTGGGTCATTTTTCATGACTGTGCCGCAAATGTTTTTGAAAATCGCTTCAAATTTGCCCGAGTGTTACTGCATTGTTTATCGCGAGTTTGACCCAACTGTAGGTGCGACTATTACTGCTCCCTTTATTATGATTTTGGCACGACTTATTAAAACAACCTTTACTACATTTTAATGCATATTTCTAACAACAATGTGTGAAAGGCAGGACTTGAACTAATGACCTCGAGTAAATATATATGTATTATTATCTAAAATATACTATTTTGTATCTATCTATGTATATATATAGATCAATATATGACAAAATACGTGAATATATCAATATTTATGCGTAGATATGTATGTATGCATATACAAGCGACTATTACTGCTTCTCCCTTTATTATGATTTTGACACAACTTATTTAAACAACCTTTACTGTATTTTAGTGCATATTTCGAACAACAATGTGAGAGGCATGACTTGAACCAATGACCTCGAGTAAATATATATTCATTATTATCTAAAATGCATTATTCTGTATCTATATATATAGATTAATATGCATGTATACATGTAAATATACAGGAATAGATGATTATTTATGCGTAGATATGTATGTATGCATATACAAGCAAATATGAATCAGAAATGTAAATATATAGGTAAATATGTATGTAGGTGATGCATATTTAGGTATATATATGCTAATATAAGCTAATTTGCAACAACATCGTGACGAAATCTGTAGTAAATATCGAATTTTATTTACTGCTCCTATTATCAGATAATGTTTATTGCATAGTTGGCTGAATCATACTACATATTTACCACAACATTATGTCCTAGGAAAGATTTGAACGCATGACCTCATTTGACACAATCAAATAGTTCGATCAAACATACAATTATGCATATTTGTATGCGTATACAGCTGAATATGCCTGTACTGTCTAACTTTTTTACATGTGAATATACATCAAACATGCATAGACGACTATGCATATACACACAAATATGTATGAAAGAATATATATTTAGATGAATATACATATATGTATACATATGTGGGTGAAAATAAGCTAATTTGCAGCTATGTTGCATTCGAACCACGACCTCATTTGACACAATTAAATGGTCAACTCAATTCGTTCCACATACAATTATGTAATATATGTACGTCCAATAAGATCCAAAAAGTTCAATATGTAATTATCTATCCGTCTAAAGATCAATATGCATCAAACATGTACATGTACAGGAGAATATCCATCAAATATGTACATATACAGGTGAAATAGTCTGACCAAAATTTTCTTCAGTTTGTCAGACAATTTGCCTCATAATTTGTAATGTGTAAATTGACCTAACTAATGGAAGGATATTATTTTGGAAAAAAAAAATGTACATATACAGGTGAATATGCATGTGTGTCTGTATACGCAGATGAATGAATATACATGTATGTATGCATATACAGGTGTATACATATATAGCTATCCATGTATGGGTGAATATACATCTATGTATACATAGATAGATGAATATGCATCTATCTATGCATATACAGGTGTAAATGCATGTATATTTGCATATACAAATAAATATGCATCTATATTACATCCATATACAAGTTAATATGATTGTATATATTGATGAATCTGCAGGTATACTTGTTTGTAAAGATAAATATCCATGTATGTATGTATAACAGATAAATGAATATATACAGGAAGATACAGACAACAAGTAAGAAATGAAAATATCTTACATCAATAGTCTTAGACAACCTTCCTATATGAATAATTGTCATATAAATAGATTTCGAACCCACAACCTTATCTATGGATATAAAGTCAATTCTTTTCAAATATATGATTATAATTCTTTTCAAATATATGATTATAATATAAATACCAATACATATAAACTTAATATCTCTGTCTGATGTTCTAGAAAATTTTAGAAATTTCTAAAAGCTTCTTCTTCTACATGCATCTCCCTCTCCTTACATGGAAGGCCCTCATTTTGCATGCATGAGTTTTGGAATTATATAAATACAAGGGTTCACCTTGATCCCAATCAAGGTGAATAACACCAGTTACCGAATCAATACTTAGCTTTATCTATCTTCTATCTGTTCTTGTCTTTTGTATCTATTTGTAACAAATGTAAAAAATATTGTGATGGAAAATCCAAACAAAGTCATCTACCTCGAACCGTGTGCCATCTGAACAAAGATAGTTTTCTTGCACCATGTAGCTTTCGCCAGGGAGGGTCAGCTCCAAGGAAAGATCGCATCCTCCAAGGGATGTGCCCGGTCCTTCACGGAAAGATTCACAGAATCAGATGGAAGAGAAATGTTGAAGCGGGGGTGGACACCGTAGTTTACAAAAAATGGAGTAACACCCATGGACGCATGCAAAAAGTTGTTGTAGGGCCTCCGTCGATTTATGTATTGAATGAGGTTCCGGGGACATGACTGATATCGATGAAGACACTAGTCGCTCGACTATTGTCGCCCGTAGATACGGGAGCTTGGCCGTGAGTATTGCCGCACATATACACGCAAGCTTTACCGCGAGTATTGCCGCGCATGTATACGTAACCATATACACGAGTAAATAGGCAAATTTATCGCGTCTATTTTCGCGTGTATGTATGCAAAATTGAATTAAAGGTATTTAAATTTAAAAAAAACAAAAAAAATAATCTCCGTTTATTTATTTTTATACATTTCTTTTTGTTGAGAACATATATGTCTTCAAAAGCTTTTTCATTTCAAACAGTTTGTTCATGTCAGAACTCGGAAAATAAATGATAAACTCAAGCCCTCATTGCCTATTTATACGAGATGTTTGTCTGTAACTATTCATGTGGGATATTTTCACTTCTTACTTGTCTGTCTCCTCTTGTATACATCGATTTACCTGTATATACACATAAACAAACATATTTATCTCTACTAGCAAGAATACCTATATATTCACTTGTATATGGAGATAAGATAGATTATATTCATCTGTATATGCATATATACATGGATATACACCTGTATATTAAAACGTAAATGCGTTTTTTAACTTATATCAGTTGTTTGTTCTGACATAGATGCACCATTTGTTGCAACATAGCTTCAAATTAACTTATATTAGTATGTGTTCACTTTTATTTGTATACATACATGCATGTTCACCTATAATGTACATGTTTGCTTCATTTTTTCTTGTATATACATACATACATATATATACATATAAATATTAATACTTTCATGTATATATATACATTTATATTTAATTGGATACACGCAAATTGGTCTATATATAGCCGCGTGTTTGCCGCAAGTTTGTTGTACCATAGCCGGTAGTTTGCTGCAACATAGCTATAAATTAACTTATATTAGTATGTATTCACCTGTATATGCATAGATACATGCATAATCATCTAAATATTCATTTTCTAATGCATCTTTGTGTGTGTTTGCATATATA
>JBBBWG010006446.1:59802-75801 GCA_037176905.1 Azolla pinnata | reverse complement strand
TTGAGTTTTGTGAGCACAAGAGGGTAAGAATTATAGGCTATTTTGAAGCCAAACGGTACATCGATCCAAGGTTGAAAATTTTTTTGGATTATAACTCGAGGGGTGGTGATCAAGAAGATCGAGTTCCTCGATTCGATCTCCTCTTTTGGCTTCGATACGCCATTGTTGCTCGATGTGTTTCGCAGCTGGAAGCATGGGCTTGATGATCTTCTTATCAGCGTCGATTTCGATGGCCGGTGGCCGAGCATGTGATGGTGGGCATGGTGTGGAATCGCCCTCATGGGCATGCCAAGTGATGATGATGACAGTGATGGTGGTGATGGTAATGGTGGTGGTGATGATGGTGATGATGGTGGTGATGATGATGGTGATGATGGCGACGAATATCGGCGGAGCCCATGATGTGCATAGCCCTAATGCTCATAAAAAGTCTTCTCCATGTATTCAATTTGATGCGACGAATGGCAACGCGAAATATTTCGGATGAGGTACACGCATGCATACATATCGGCAAGCATCTCTTTTACATGCAAGCATGCATGAATGCACACATATACATACATACATACATACATACATACATACATGGGCTAAGCTTGCTTCACATGGGGCCTCTTCGACATCATCGATGCGGTCATGGGTCCAATGGGCCCATGGTAGATGGGCCAAAGTTGATTTTTTAACCAGGCATTGAATAATGGGACAATGCCATGACTCAGATCTTTCTCCTGAGTGTGCACATATTTTGCACATGGAAAGAAGAAGAAGAAGAAGAAGAAGAAGAAGAAGAAGCCAGAAGAAGCCAGAAGAAGCCAGAAGAAGCAAGAAGAAGCAAGAAGAAGCAAGAAGAAGCAAGAAGAAGAGGAAAGGAATAGGAGTTGTGGATAGGAAGGAAGAGAACACATGGCGCGGCGACATTCAGCGCGCCTTTTGAATAAAGGCATGTAGTATAAAGCCGGGCGCCGCCCCCGGGGACGATGGACTTCTGATGTCATGGCTGAGCTCAATTCTGGAGGCCAGATCGGGGCGTAATGCGGGGGTTTGGAAACTCGGCCCCGTTGCGATGCCGATGATCGATCCCTCGCGACGTTTGCCCCGTGTGTACTCGTGCCCCGCCCCCCCGAAATTTTTACTGTTTTTCCTCTCTGGGGAATCGAGCGGATTCTGGAGCTCGCGACACGTAGGGGGCTTTGTGTTTTGTCGGCTTCTTTTGTTTAAGAAAGATCGAAGAAGAATGAATTCATGAAGCCAGCAAGCAAGGAAGCAAGTCCAAGTATTGACGCGAAATGGTCTGACCAAAATCTGATTCAGTTTGTCTGATAATTTGTGCTATGTAAATTTGGACTAACTAATGGAAGGATATTATTTTGGGGAAAAAAAATGGGAAGGAAGGAATGGTTGTCGTGATGTTTTCAACACACAGTGTTAAGACTACCTGACCCCCAATTGAAAGCGTTCTCCAATCAGTAAGATCAAAACGGTCGATCGAGCAGAGGAAGAAGAATTTCGATAGGCTGTGTGTTCCCTTTTCTTGTTTGTTTGTGTTTTTTTTTCATGTGAGTTTAAGATAAAGCACACATTTACTGGGAAAGAGGAAGAAGATCGTCGTGATGTTTTCGACACACGGTTGTGAAACCACTCGATACGGATCGTTTTGGAGGGGGGGTTTTGTTAACCTCTTTGGTTTTATGGCCCGAGTTCGCAGACTCTTGTGGAGGATAAGCTCTCTGAACTAGCTAACTCGGCTGCCGATTAATTAAGCTCTCCGACTGATTCGATCCCAAGACTTGTGTCGATGCACCTCTCTAGTAGCTTTTGCACAGTGGACCTTTGGAGCCTAAACCAACCCCAGAAGGAGGGCCCCTCCAGACCTTGGACCCTGGAGCCTGACCTTCGGACCTGACAAAAACAAAAAAAAGCTCTGGGGCTGGATCTGTGCAATGTAGTCTGTCTGTTAAGGCTCTTTCGAACCGACGGAAACAACAGAAAAGAAAAGAAAGAAAGAAAGAAAGAGAGATTGTTGCCAGGTGTTTTAAGCCTGGGCTCAGGAGGCCAGAGGTCTGGAAGAAAACTTTTCTATATATTTATAGAAATGGATCTGGAGGGAGAAGGGGGGGGGGGCAAAAGATGCAATTAAAATTTCTAGAATATGTTTATAGAAATGGATCTCTCATCCTCAACTTGCCTATATATATGTATTGGATTACTCTCAGAATACTCTTCACATACATAACAAGACACATAGAGTATGCCCCTTGGCATATCTCTAGCACACAAACACTAAGCAAACCCAAGGGGGGAACTTCCCAAAAGCCCTAAACCCTAAACCCTAAACCCTAAACCTGAAACCCTAAACCTGAAACTCCTGATTGGCGATCTGGGTTCTCAGGCTCGAGCTCCGACTCTTCTTCTGAATTCCCCATCGATCCGTCGATTCCAATCTCACTAACCTAATCTAGCCCATCGATCTGTCGATTTCTCCAAATCTATCTAATCTTTATTTAATCTAGCCCGTCGATCTGAGACCATGAGAGCTGAACTGGGCAAGGACCCGAGCCGAGCTCCTCCCTCGCAGCTCAACCTCCCCCCGGGCTTCCGCTTCTACCCGACCGACGAGGAGCTCGTGGTGCACTACTTGTGTAAGAGGTCCGAATCGCAACCCTTCCCCGTGCCCATCATCGCCGATGTCGAGCTCTACAAGTTCGATCCCTGGGACCTCCCTGGTAATTAAAACACAAAGACAAAATCCCTATGCCCATGCTATCTACCATACTTATGCACATGCATACATGCATTGCTGCATGCCTACCATGCTTGACTTACAACATGCAGCATTTCGCCCCCGATTCTAGACATGTTTCGACATCAACATGTTCGATGAATTGAGAAAATCCGCTTCCTCTGGGGGGAGATTTGTGAGGTCTTTAAAATGGGGGCCGAATCTCGCATCCATATGGGCCATGCATCCATCTCCATCCATCGCATGCGAAGCCGATGCATGCATCCATCCGATCGTCCACATGGATGTGTATGCAGATATGGATGGATGGATGTAGGGATGGATGCATGCATGCATGCATGCGGCCTATGGATGCATATGCTTGTGTATGTAAGGCATGGAATGGGATGAATGGTTGAATGCATCCATGCATGTATGGATGCCTGTGCGTATGTGTGTCGGCATGGATGGATGGATGCTTGGATGCATGCTTGCATGTGCGGATGCATGTGCGTATGCATGGAGGGCATGTATGGGTGGATGCTTGGATGCATGCATGCATGTGCGCATGCATGGAGGGCATGGATGGGTGGATGCTTGGATGCATGCATGCATGTATGGATCATGCATGTGTGCATGCATGGAGGGCATGGATGGATGGATGCTTGGATGCATGCAAGCATGTATGGATGCATGCATGCGTGCATGCGTGCGTGCATGTATGTGGTGGTGTAATTATCATATCTCAATTATGGCTTCTTAATTACTCTTTGATCCCCCAATTAGTCTTAATTACAGCTCTGAAGCCCTTCCAGGCCCTAATTATTTCTCGCGCCCCGATTCACCGCCTTAACCTGAGTCAAATTATGACTCTAAAAATTGGGGGACCTTGTTAAATCTAACAATAATTAAGCCCAAACACCACCAATTATTAGTTGATTGAAGCGCGCCGAAAGCCCTACCTCTAATCCGACTTTCGCCCGTGGTTGAGTCGTAGCCGTAATTAATCAGCATCTAATCATAATTAGCATCCAATTTTCGCCCACGGTTTCGCACTATGTGTCGAAAACATCACGAGATAGATCCCTTCCTTCTTCCTCTCTTCCAGTAAATGTGTGTTTATATAAAAATTAATTAGCCATCGAAGCCGTCATTAATTAGCCATCGAAGCCGTAATTAATTAGCCTATTGGGTTTTTGTTTTGGCTTCCCTTTTCCCTCTTTTCACACATATCTCTCCTCGGAAGTCCCTAGATTTTGTAAGGAAAGAAAGGGATAATCTGATCTTGGTCTTTCGGGTTAAGTAAGCAATCGGTTCATCGATGGAGGGATCGAGCGACCGAATCCGTGGACGAACGAATCGGATCGGCTCCATTCGATCGATCGATCGACGAAAGAATCAGTCGAGCGATCGATGAATCGATCGATGAATGGACCGATTCGTGAGTGAATTGATCGATGAACGGATCGATCCATGAGTGAACGGATCGATCGAGTCCGAGGATCGACGAAGCGAGCGGCCGAGTCGATGAATTCGACGAGTGAGCGGATCGATCCGCGGGCGGATGGATGGAGATCGATCGATCGATCAATGAATTAACCCTGATCCGATCGATCGATCGATCCGACGAATTAACCCCGATCCGATCCGATCAATCGATCGATCCGACGAATGAACCCCGATCCGATCGATCGATCGATCGATCCGACGAACGAACCCCGATGCCATCGATTGATCGATCGATCGATCGATCCGACGAACGAAGAACGCGATTGACGAGTTTTCTTTGGGCGAACGCAGAGAGGGCGTTGTTCGGGGAGCGGGAGTGGTACTTCTTCAGCCCGCGGGATCGCAAGTACCCGAACGGATCGAGGCCGAATCGGGCGGCGGGGGCCGGGTACTGGAAGGCCACGGGAACCGACAAGCCCATCTCGACCAACGCGGGGACGAGGAAGGTGGTGGGCGTGAAGAAGGCGCTCGTGTTCTACAAGGGCAAGGCGCCCCGAGGTGTGAAAACAAACTGGATCATGCACGAGTACCGGCTCGCCGACAGCGCGGCGCGCTCCGCCAAGCGCAAGGGCACTCTCCGGGTGAGCTTCCCCCCGCCTCTCGATCTTTCCGTCTTTCTGTTTCGATCGTGGAATTGCAATCGTCTCGTGTTCACACTTGGAATTGGGAAAAAACAAGCAGTAGTATTCCTTGTGGTTGAAGCGGGGCTTTTAAGCACCTTTAGATTGGATGTAATCGGTCTGAGACAGAATTTTTATCAGGGGAGCAAAACGCTAGTTATTTTGAGGTTGGAGGTCCTTAAAATGCGCCTTTCATCATCGGATGTAGTTGGTCTGAGACAGAAGGTCAAGAAAGAAAAGGGTAATATTTTGTGGTTGAAGGCGGACCTTTAGTAGATTGGATGTAGTCGGTCTGAGATAGAATTTATCAACCAGGGGAACAAAAAAGTAGTATCTTTGGTGATTGAAGGTCCTTACAATGTGCCTTTCATCATCGGATGTAGTCGGTCTGAGATAGAGCGAGGGATCCCTTAGCGCCTTTTTTCCACTATATATATATATATATAGTTTGGTTTTGGGATGAGTCGGTGTCCTGATGCTTTGGGCGCATGATGTGATTCGGAGCTGTAGAGCCCAGAATTCTACATTAGTAAATAAACAATTTGTACATATGATTTTGTACAGTTGAATTAGTGTCATTTCACATGTTTCATGTGTAAAAAGTACACATGAAAACTCAAAAGTTACATGTAGTTTTACAAATACCAAAATCTAAAATTATGTTATCAAAAGGAGATCAGCTCCCGTATGCCTCAAAATTAGCCTCGGTTCCTTAGCACCTTTCACATATAATTTCGTTTGGGGCGAGTCGGTCTGTCGAGGAGTGTCGCAATAAGATTCACAAAGTAATAAATAGTGCGACTCTTGGTAGCACCTTTCGGATGTAGTCGGTCTGAGACAAAGAATCAACTCTATGTTAACAGGTCTTTAGCACACCTTCCACACATAATTTGTGTGAAACGTTAGTGCGCACTTTTAAAACTCCTTGCATTTCGGTCACGAATAACTTTTTTTTTAACATCAACCCAACCAATGCATAATGATCTATCTATCATCTAACCTTCGAAAGTAAAAAAAAAAAAAAAAAACCTCCTTGTATTTCAGTCACAAATGACCTTTTTTTTTTACATTAACTCAAGCAATATATAATGATCCATCTTATTATCATCCAGCCTTCTAAAGTAAAAAAAAAACTCCTTGCATTTCGATCACAAATGACCTTTGATAACTTCAAATCAAGCAATACATAATGATCCATCTTATTATCATCCAGCCTTCTAAAGTAAAAAAAAAAAAACTCCTTGCCTTTCGATCACAAATGACCTTTGATAACTTCAACTCAAGCAATACATAACGATCCATCTTATTATCATCCAGCCTTCTAAAGTAAAAAAAAAAAAAAAAAAACTCGTTACATTTCGATCACAAATGACCTTTGATAACATCAACTCAAGCAATACATAACGATCCATCTTATTATCATCCAGCCTTTGAAAAAGTAAAGCCCCTTGCATTCCAGCTCACGAATGGCCTTTCTTTCCGTTTTAAACATCGGCTCAAGCAATACATAGTGATCCATCTGATCATCCAGCAGCATGAAACACCCCT
Source organism: Azolla pinnata (assembly GCA_037176905.1). Classification (NCBI taxonomy): domain Eukaryota; kingdom Viridiplantae; phylum Streptophyta; class Polypodiopsida; order Salviniales; family Salviniaceae; genus Azolla; species Azolla pinnata. The sequence continues at coordinate 69,405 of JBBBWG010006446.1, read as the reverse complement.
TCCTTTAAAAAAAATTCCTCACACTCTTTGCTTCTCTTCTTCTCTTGCGATTCGGTTTCTTTTTTTTTTTTCCACGCAGCTCGACGACTGGGTGCTGTGCCGCATCTACAAGAAGAGCACGGGGTCGCAGAAGGCGGCCAAGGACGAGGCGAGGTGTGAAACCGCGGGAACAGTCATCGACGACGACGGAGGTGGAATGGCAGAGGACGAGGATCGATCGGAGGAGGAGGAGGCGAAGGAAGCGGGAGGCTTGCGCGAGGACTTCGACGACAAGCGAGGAGTCCTCGGAACCAGCTACGTCTCATCGGGCCAACAACTGGATCTAGGCCGCGAGTCGGAGAGCTACCGCGGTTTCGCATTCGGAGATCAGGATCGGCAACGGAGCTGTTCCGCGGAGGTTTCACACCACGAGTCGTCCGCGGCGGCCGCCGAGGACGACGATTCGGCCGCGTTCCACGGCCAAGCACCTTCATCATCATCATCATCTTCTTCTTCTTCTTCTTCTTCTTCTTCTTCTTCTTCTTCTTCTTCTTCTTCTTCTTCTTCTTGTTGCTCTTCTTCCTCAGGAGGATTCTACGCGTTCGAGCTCGGGCTCCCAAGCCCTCTGGCGGGGATCGGGCTCTCCGACTCCGACTCCTACTTCCACACCTTCTCCCAGCTCCTCGACCAACATCGGAATGCCCACTTCAGTGTCGGATTCTGAAGCCAGAACCGGGGGTTTGTGTAAATAAATCGATCCCGTTAAACGAATCAGCCGTGCTCCTCGGACCTCAGCCGTCGTCCGAGTTAATTTGCTCCAAGTGAGAGGATCGATCCGTCGATCCAATCGATTCGATCCACCGGTTTTTAACGGCCCCTCGGAAGCTCCTGTAAATCGTATCCGCGGCTAAGCCATTGTATGTCTCTTCTTTTGCTTACAATCATCGCTCCCTCGATCTGTTGCTTAGCATGTAGTTGTAGCGTTCCCAACGAGGGATCGATCGATCGATGGATCGGTTATTAGCCCTCAGCAAGTTTTGTAAATGTTATCCAGCTAAGCCATTCATATATATATATATATATATATATATATCTTCTTCGTTAAATGGCTGTCATAGATTTTCGTCAAGAATACATTCGTGCATTCGTATTCGAGTATAAAAGTATTATTCGAGAACGGAGAAAGACTCCAAGTATACAAAATAAGCCATCTGTTTCATTAAACAAAGATACATAGAAGCAATTAATGCATTCGCATAAACGAAATAGGAATCTAAATCCAATAGCTATAAAGAAACAAATGCGAGATCAGAACCCGAGTTTGTGGTTTCGAAATATTTTCCTTAACCAATATGCAAAGCTTCGATTATGATCATTTTTGAAACGTTGTTCAAGTGCTTGTACATCTAATATTCGCATTCGTTTCTCATTCGTGGATTCCGTGTTGGGATAAATGGGCGCGTGGGTGTGGTTGCTGACAAAGAAAGAAAGAAAGAAAGAAAGATATATTAACGTCTTCTGAGACCAATGGAGCTCATCATCAAGCCCATACTGGGCCCTCTGGAGAGGACATTCTTCTTATCCTCTGAGAGGATCTGACACGCGTTAACATGCATACACATGGTATATCTCAACAACATATATACATACACACACACAGAGATCGTTTCGATGAATCTGCTCACCAATGTCCACATCCGAGAACTCGATTCCCATCGACTGTGGAAGCGATAGACCCAAGTCATCAGGACCCCACCCTTTACGAACTCGCTAGAGTACCGATATCATATCTTCTAATGACAAGTGTGCATTCACACACGGTCGACGTGTACATTGAATTCCAGCTGAAAAGCAAGAACAAGGTCTAACTACCAATGCACCTGAGTTTGTGTGCTCAATTTGCTTTCTTTCTTTCTTTCTTTGTTCTTCGATCCGCCTCATTCTATGCGCCAAGGAGCACAATTGTTCGCAAACGGGTCGATTTTGTCCAATGTCGATTGCCTTGCACGAAATCAATCTTGATCCGGCATTTGCAAAACTTCCTGTGCAGAAACTCAGAGACTTTTCGGCAGATCAATACAGATCTCTCTGCAAAGACATTTGGCAGACTCGGGAACTTTGCGGACCTTCGATCGGAATTATAAAGACCGTTAATCAGAGAAATACCGACCTTAAGCAAAGAAATGCAGATCTAAATGTGAGTAACAAAACCTTAGATCGAAACTTTCTGATTCAGAGACTTTAGTTTGTCAGACTTTTTCAGCAGACAAATACAAAACCTTTATATAATGGAATTTGACAGACTTAAATTTTTGCTGGAAATTTACGGATCTTCAATCGGCATAATAAAGACCGTGAATCAGAGAAATAACGAGCTTCAAGCAAAAAAATAGAGACCTAAATGCCTGAAATGAGGCTTTCATGGGAGCAAAAGAGAAGAAAGATGAATGTTCAATTTGGGGGCAGAAGTTTAATCAGAAAATTGCTGGCCTTTAATCAGAGAAATATAGAACAAGAAAGAATTTTGGAAATGCAGAGTAAGGAAGAATTTTTTGGTTTAACAATGCAGAATAAGGAATGGTTTAAGAAATGCAAACTAAAGAAGGATTTGGGAAATGCAGAGAAACATCTTCTCTATTGGGTACAAAAATAACTGTAGTTAGGTAAAGAGGAAAAAGATTTAACTATCACAAGCGAAAAAACCATAACCAAGCGCTGCCTGAGTTAATGATTTGGAAGAGTGTTTCGTAACGAATGTCCTAGCCATGTTAATGATCAATGATCTGAAAGTATGCCTTGAAATCATCTGAAAGACAACGTCCCTGATATATTTTAGAAAGATTCAAAAGCATAATAGCCCCAGTACTGTTCCAAAATGGATATCTTACCCATCCTTTTCTACAAATGGAAGAAACAAAGACTTCACAGATTCAAATATCTCTCCCGTTGTCCCGACAGCATTAATCTGAAACCATTATGAGAAAGAATATCAAAGCATAAACTTAACATGCATAGAAAAAAAATATCATCTGCTTGACAAAATAAACCTGCATGTAACACACCAACCAAACCTTATACAGCTTCCCACATGATTCATAATGCTTGATCACTGGTAAACTAGATTTGACAAAGACAGCCAACCGTTTTCTGATTGTTGCTACATTGTCATCGACACGTCCCTGAAATATAGATGTGATGGTTTTTTTGAGAGCCAATAGATACGAACACACATAAATGCATGCATCATACATTTGAAGAAGCAAAATTTTAACTTATACTGAATTAACCATGTGTTACAGCAGTAGCTTCACCTGATTTCTTGCTAGCAAACGTTTTTCCATCTCTTCTTCCGTACAGTCGAAAAAAAGGACAAACTCGGGTTTGATGCCAGTCTAGTTGAGCACAAGATTCACTCCAAATGATTTGGAATTTTGTTGTTGTCCCCAGAGAAAACTAGCAACCTTACCTCGTTCTCGAATGTGATGCGATTCTCATCATTTCTTGGGAACCCATCAATAAGAAGCTTCGTTTTGTCGCTATTTCTCATAGCATTCTGCAGCAGTCGAACTGTAACTATGGATGGAACAATTCTCCCTTCTTTGATTGTGTTTTGTATCATTATTCTGTCAAAAATGGAACCATTGGCACTAAGAGTATTACATGTATATCCACTTGAAAACACAAGCATATTAAAATATTTTACATCTGGCAAACATTTCCAGTTACTAATCATCTTATTTTCTAGTCAGGATGCTGCAGTCACACTTTTATTCCAAACAATCAATAACTTTGAAGGCAACAGATACATATGCTTATGTCAGATGCTCCAGTTTTTCTTCAAAGAACTTTTCTTTTCATTACGTGTGATGAAATAGAAAATTATAAAATAATTCAAAACAATTTCAAACGACTTTTGTAACTGACGACATTTTCTGACCAAAGACCAATCGGGGGTAGGAAAACTGCCACTCACTCACCCATTTTCGCTACCAGATTTGATTTCATCCCGAAGAAGCTCTCCAGCACTAAGATGGGCGAACCCAAAATGTTCCGCTATCATAGCACATTGGGTACCTTTGCCACTTCCAGGGCCTCCTGATATTACATTATTGATTGCTTTAAGAAAAACTAACAATGGCAATATTTTCCAAAAGCTTCTCTAAAATAAATATCATACATAAACACCTTCCCATCTTAAATAGTCGTCTGATCTTTTCAAGACAGTAAGATTTGGAGATTAATACCCACCAAGCACAAATACGACTTTAGGTATTTGTAAGGATGACTTATCCTTCTCACTTCTTTTCTGCAAATCATAATAGAATCAGACTTCTCCCTACTTGATTCCATCAGCATTGTCACTCAATAAAGACCTCTGCTTTGATCAGCAGACTATATCAAAGAAATGCGCACAATCGATAAACACAAAAGATTACCTCTCCTGTTCGATCATAAAGGCCAAGTTTTGGCAGTTCTGAATTCAGAGTCCTTGAACCCGTTGTATTGTATGCGTGGCATGGCCAAATCCTGCTTGACAGAAACTGCAAGGTAGGAAAACTCATATCTGATTACTATCGTGATGGAGTCGCATTGTGCATTCTGATCTCCAGCATGCCTCTAAAAAGTCCTACTCAACCCATGTGATATTTGAAAATTTACTCGGGGAATGCTTTTTCAGAAGTTTCTCCTACAATAAAAGCTCGTGTGTGCAGATCAAATGGTTAGATATGATGATGGGCATACTCCAAGCCTATGCATCATCACGTGTATATCACAGGACTATACATACCACAACTTGATCATGATTTCGATCGTTTTCATGGTGAACCATATCTACATGCATATTCTATTTGTTCCCTGCATTTTTCAAACATACATTGTCCAGAATTTGCAATACCCATTAGAGCAGGTGCTACAAGTCTGGCTTGCTCTGATGCCAAGAGGTTTCACAACATGATTTTTGCGTCTTCAACCACAGAATGCAAGAGGAATAGAAGATGAAACAAAATCCAACAAAGGCAAAATAGAAGGTAACCAAAAAATTTGCATACAATGGAAGGGAAGACTCCTTTCCATATACCCTGTTTCTCCAGCCAATAGGAACTCCCACCATGAGAACAAAGAAAGCCACGCAGCGCTCGTGCTATGGCAACTCTCTCTCTCATCGGGAAAACAGAGCACTAACCCTAACTAATTAAGGAACCAGCAACTGCCAATTTCTGTGGATTACTAACGCATTTTGCTGTGTCTTCTCACCACATCATGTGGGCATTTCATCTCATGTCCAAGGAATCAGGAAGCTAGTTCTAATTTGCTGGTGTTTTGAAATTAGTCCTAAACCCTAAACCCTAAACCCTAAACCCTAAACCCCAAACCCTAAACCCTAAACCCCAAACCCTAAACCCCAAACCCTAAACCCTAAACCCCAAACCCTAAACCCTAAACACTAAACTCCTATAGTTGCTTAAGGATTTTGACATGGGTATGCATAAATCGTTTCGTTCGCAATCAAAACCCAGAAGAAAATTACAATGAAACGCTCGATTGAACTGCCCCGGATTACTATTTGACACCTACCGATCTCTTTCAGATTTTACAGTTTGATTAGCACCCACATGTGTTAAGAAGTAGCATTCAATGCCGCCATCGGAATGAATCGAACAAGGAAATTAATCAAGCCCAAAGCCCTCGTGCTCCTCCACTTCTCGTGCATGATCCGACTTCGAGGCTTTTGTCAAATTTATGGTGTGATTTTGGCCAAAGATGTTGAATAAATTCCACGATTTGCCTTCAGTTTCAATTTACCTGACTTCGACGATTGTGGGTTTTAAGTAGGTACGTGGGTTTTTTGAGGTCTTTAACTTTTTCAACTTCGCTCACCTTGAAATGGTATTTAACAGGATGATTGTACATAAAACTCCAGATTTTGACTTAATAGTCACGATGATTCTGATTTTGATTCGACTGTCATCTTACTTCCATGGATTGCAAATGTGATCTCATGCTTTCGACTAATTATTTTATAATTTGGAGTCTTTTTTCATTCTTGAATAATATTTTTATACTCAAAGGATGAATGCATGAATGTATTTTCGACTGAAGCTGTACAAAAGATGCATGCATAACTACAACGGTGTTATTGAGTTTTTTTTTCTATAAATGTATATTTGTATTAAAACAACATGACAATACAAAATAACTCTTGCTATTAAAACTACATTAAAAATAATGATATGACAAGGTCAACTTTCTAAGATGTTACAACACAAAATGACATAAATCTAACTCATTTACGGCTTGGGACAAAGTTCTTATACATCACGGATATGAAAATAGTGACATTAACTTTCCTTTTATCCTTTTGTTTTTTTTTTCTATAAACATGTGTTTGCATTATTAAAACAACATCACAATATAAGAAACCCTTGTTATCGAAATTACTTTAAAAACAACGATATATGACAAGGTCAACCTTTTAAGGCGCTACAATACAAAATGACATGAATCTAACTCATCTAAGGATAAAGTTTTCATAGTTATATAATAAGGTGAACCATTTAAGGTGTTACGATACAAAATGACATAACTCTAACCCATCTGGGGACAAACCTCTCATAAAACGTAACTATGAAAAATTGCCGAATCAACTTCCTTAATACCTTACATATATGTTAAGACACTTTAGAAAGCCCATCAAATAAGAAATGAATCCTCAAGTTTTAACTATACCATATACCAAAGTACTTCAGATAACCAAACATAACCTTATATGTCGGGATTGGTAAAACTCTTTATTACCTTGCTATCAAAACTACTTTCAAAACAACGATATATGACAAGGTGAACCTTTTAAGGGGCTACAATATAAAATGACATAAATTTAACTCATCTAGGGACAAAGTTCTCATACAACATAACTGTGGAAGACTATCGAATCAACTTCCCTAATACCTTACATATATATGTTAAGATACTCTAGAAAGCCCATAAAATAAGAAACCAATCCTCAAGCTCTAACCAATACCACATATCGAAACACTACAAATAATCAAACATAACCATACATGTCAGGATTAGTAAAACTCTCTATTTTACCTTCAAATTCTAAGATAACAACTCTAACTATATCATGTACCAAAAATACTTCAAATAATCAAACACAACCTTATATGTTAGGATCGATAAAACTCTTTATTTCACCTTCAAATTCGGATATAACAGCTCCAACTATACCACATACCGAAGATACTTCAAATAATCGAACACAATCTTATACGTCAGGATCGGTAAAACTCTTTATTTGCCTTCAACTTCTGATATAACAGCTCCAACTATACCACATACCGAAAATACTTCAAATAATCAAACACAATATTATATGTCAGGATTGGTAAAACTCTCTATTCGACCTTCGAATTCTGATATAATAGCTCCACCTATACCACATACCGGAAACACTTCAAATAATCAAACACAACCTTATATGTCGGGATCGACAGAACTCTCGATTTACCTTCAAATTCTCATATAACAACTCCAACCAAATATCACATACCGAAATACTTCAGACAATCAAACACAAACCTTATACGTCGGGATTGATAAAACTCTCTATTTTTTTTTACCTTCAAATTCTCATATAACAACTTCTTCCTTTCCTTCATCTTCTTCTTTCTTTCTTTCTTTCTTTCTTTCTTCTTCTTCTTCTTTCTTCTTCGTAGAAGGAATCCTGTTCCTTCTTCCCGTCGTCGCCATGTCTCCGAAAGCTCCGACACGAGGACTGTCTTCGTATCTGCGGATGTGACCACGATCGGCCGAGATGGCGGAAGCACCTCCTTGTCATCGGCCAGCATCCACATAAACCCTAGAATCCGGAATCCAATCCACAGGTATTCTTCCCTCACCTCCACCTGGTGCCAAGGGATTTGCTGCTCCATCCCCTTGATCCTTTCGGGATCTCCTTCTTCCCTGGTTGTTTTCCGAAAGGCTCTGATGTGCGCAGCTCTCATTTGATCACGCATGTCTTTCTGTTTCGTCCTCAGGCAGGTTCCTTCCTTCTCTCGCCTGTGTGGAGGTGTGTACGGATGTGCTGCATGTGTATGTGTACATGCAGGTCTGTGTGCATGTGTATGGTCTACGTGCATGTGTGCCTGTGTGCGTTTGTGCGTGCCTGTATTTGTGATATATTTGCATCTTTCTCGTGTTTTGATCGATGCAAGTTCCACTGCATTTCGATCTCCTTCTTGTCATGAGTTGGTTCCTCTAATGGTTTTGGTTTACTGTTACCTTTCATGTATCCTTAGAGTTCTGATCTCTGTGTGCAGTTTCCGTTGCAGATCTCTTCTTCTCCTGGACTGATAGAAACATGGGTAGCAGGACAAGAAGCTCATCTTTCAAAGTCTTGCCTAGGGACAGCCCTGGTGATGGCGAGCTTCTTCATCAATATACAGCCAATGGAACATTGGCATCATCCACAGCAACAACAAGAGATGGTTCTCATCGCAAGAGGAGGAACAGGCAAAAGCACAAGAAAATCAGTCTTTTGGAGTCATCGATTCCTTTAAAATTAGGGTTTGACCTCAGTCCGGGCATACATTTGCTTGGAGATGGATGTTATGCTGGAAACCTGCTCACAGAGGTTCTGGAAGATGAATGTTATGATGGAGGTAGATCTTCTGTTTCTACTCCTGGAGAAGGAATTGAGTACAAAGAGGAAGAATTCATTCTTGCCAAGGATACGGAAGTGATCCCCCTCATGAGAAAGAAAGAGGAAAGTCATGAGAATGTAAACCAGGATATTCTTTTTGAGATGAGAGAGAAAGTTAAGCTAAACGATGAGGCCAATCATGGACTTGATAAGGTAGAAAAGGAATATTTACAGCCAAAAGTCAACCTTGACTTAAGAGATGATCTCGTTGAGGCCAATTATAGACCTGGTACGGTGAAAAAGGATCATTTGCAACCAAAAGACAATCTCGATTCAAATGATGATCTCGTTGAGGCTAATCATGGAATTGGTAAGGTAGAAAGCATTCAATTCCAGCCGAAAGTTGATCTTGAGTCAAAGTATCATCTCCTTCAGGCTAATCATGGAATTGGTAAGGAAGAAAAGGATCATTTCGAGCTGAAAGTCAACCTCGACTCAAAAGATGATTCTGTCGAGGCCAATCCTGGGCTTGATAAGATAGAAAAGGATCATTTACAGCCAAAAAGCAATCTTGACTCAGCAGATGACTTCGTCAAGGCCAAAGACAAGCCTGTTACGTCAAAGGATGAACTCGTCAAAACATTCCTTGAAGTTGCTGAAGAAAAGCATGATCATGTTAAAACATCTGACTTGATTGATAAGCGGAAAGATGGGATTCTTGAGCCAATAGATGGACTTTCGAAGGCTTTTGATCACGAGTCTGAAGTTTCTTCCACCAATGTACTGCACAAATCTATTGATCCTACAAATCTGTCTTCTGGCATTATGGTGAATTCAAGTGAAGCCATGCACTCTGCTGTTAATGGGACATTTGTACGTATAATAATATCTTGCTCTTTTCACTGGTGAAGATTTAGAGTAGCTCACACTGACCTGTATTATAACCACATGCTAAGAGTATCTCCCATCCAATTAAA
>JBBBWG010006446.1:37071-59702 GCA_037176905.1 Azolla pinnata | reverse complement strand
GGAAACAGCATAGCTTTCCTACAAAATCGTAGATTCAAGTTGCATAAACAGAAATTAAATCAAAATTTTCTGCTGCTAATAAACACTGGTGAAGATTTAGAGTAGCTCACACTGACCTGTATTATAACCACATGCTAAGAGTATCTCCCATCCAATTAAAGAAATGCATATAAAAGATTAGTATGTGTGGACCATTTCATTTAAAACGTGACGCTCACTGACATTTATTTTGATTGCATGCAAAGAGTAGTAGCATGTATGATGCGAATCAGTTTTCTTTGATGGAAACACCTGCTAAGAGTATTCTTGCCGACTTTTACTTTGAAGGGTATATTCTAACAGTGCAAATCCCAAGTTTTTGTTTGATTGCATGTTAAAGGATAAGCCTGAACTGCTGCAGTTCGTAAACATAGTTTAATTGTGTTGGGTCAGGATTCAACAGTTGATGACAATGATGTGAGCCAAAGTCAAGAGTCATATGTGGGAGCGACATTTGTTGATTCTATTGTTCATAATGTTGCTCGACATCCTTCATTCGGTGATAGTGATGGATATGATTTTGACATTACATATAAAGCTCATGTATCGACAGGTATATTATCTTTTAATGCTTCTTCTCTTTGGGATCTTTTCATAATATCAAGTAATCCATTTGGTAACCAACAAACAGTTTTTGTCATACAGACTGATGAATGCAATAAGGAAACAGCATAGCTTTCCTACAAAATCGTAGATTCAAGTTGCATAAACAGAAATTAAATCAAAATTTTCTGCTGCTAATAAACACAAACAAGAGATACAGTAATTATAGTAAGAACATGAATGGCTATTTCTGACGTAGGATAAGCAGGTCCGTATTGTAATATACTGCTTTTCATTTCAAGACCTGTGTTGACTTGGTAGTAAATTAGAAGTGAGTTTCTTTTTCTGAGGATTTTAAAATACCTCGGGATTTTGTTATTTCACTAAGTGTAGCTGGTAAATGTGAAGAGTATGAGTAATTACTCAAGCTGCATATCTACTTTAGAGAACATGATGCATCGACCATTTAATAGCACGTGCTTTATAATGTTGAACAAAAGCTTTTGTCAGCTGTCCTATTCAAACTTGTTTCAGTTGTTGTCAATAACTTGTTTCAAATTGAATATTTATGACACGTTTGAGTAAATGGAGAATGACTTATTATTTTATATAAAGAGGGCATGATTTATTCTTTTGTAGACGAGTATGCTTATTCACAGCTTATGGATGTACTGATGTTTCATATAATGTTTAAAGCAGGTACTGATCTAGTCATCGCATCCCCCTTATATTATTTTGTCAGTGAAGTATTGCGTTCATCTTCTACATCACAAGATGTACAATCTGTTGAGAATGTTAAGAAACGCGAACATGTTTATAACACAATGTTTCATGTTCCATGGAGATGCGAATTGGTGAGTCCATATGATGTATACTTGCTGTAAAATAACATACTTGAATAATGTGGCATTTACACACATACCTTAATTCTCTCTCTTTTGCAGCTTATATTTGTGGGATTCTTTGTTTGCTTGGATTCCTTCTTGACATTATTGACCATCATGCCTGTGAGGGTTTGTATATTTCTCTGGAGGTTGCTTCATAGTAGAAGGTAAGATGTCTCCACTGTCACAAAATGACTTCATTGGGAGAAGTTAGAAGTTTTTAGTAGTGCTAAATAGCAAGTGAAGAAATCTAAAGAATCCCCAGAATTTCCCCAAGTGCCTTTGTTTTCTTGCAATACCATTCTCTCTCAAGAAATCATAGTCTCCTATATAGGAATTCTGTGGTCGATTTGTCCCCGTTCTGAGGTTTTGGTTTGGGAATTCTGAGGAAGAACTAGGGGGTAATGGAAGTGAACTTCGGATATTATTATTAGTAAACCCTAGCATCAGTGGTCGCAGCTGCTTATCCTTCAGAAATTTTCAGATTAACTCAAGTACCTCTAATGTGTATTCTACTTGGAGCAGAAAATTTCGGAGATTGCGTGCAGATGAGCTTGGAGATTTGGGATCTCTCCTTGTATTGGTGACTGGGGTAACACTACTGCAGCAAACTGGTAATTTTTGGTGAAATATGCTTCTTTTCATACTGGATTGTTTCCTGTTGATGCTTACATGCATCCCGAATTTTCCTCTAAGATATCAGCTATATTTATCATATGATAAGGAGTCAGGCAACAATTAAGCTGTATGTTGTGTACAATGTATTGGAGGTAAGGTAAAATTTATAGTACATGAATTCTTATGTTATAAAAAAGTTCATTCCAAGATGCTGATGCGATGATGCAGATATTTGACAAGCTGTGCCAGTCTTTTGGGAGTGACGTGCTTCAAGTACTCATGAACTCTGCTGAAAATGTGGCAACTTGTTCGCATCATGTTCTCCTGTCAGAGATGCTGAGGTTAACATTGGACCAGTGCATTGCTGTCTTCTCCTCTGATATCCTCACCATTGATGGGACATGATCTTGTGCTAATTATGTCCTTGTTGGTTTCATTCGATTAAGAAGTTGTCATGATACTGTATTCTTTAACTATTCTTACTTCTCCATTCATTCATCATCTTGGCACAAGCTATTACAGTGTCAGCGGCCATACGGTCACACAACAATGCTTTATTGACACTTCTGATATCCAACAACTTTGCTGAGATCAAGAGTAATGTTTTCAAAAGATTAACCAAAGACAATCTTCACAAGCTCGCATACTTGGGTAGGCTCTGCATAGCTTGTGTATTTAAGGAAGAGAAAACTGTGTTTTCAAATGATATAGGTTAAACCTTCAAGAGACTGGATAAATTGAATTCATGATTGCTCCAATTACCACTCAAATATTAGATAACAAATTTTCTTTTTTTGGGGGTTAAAGAACGGGGTTCTGCAAGCACTTGCAGCCAAGTAACATTTAAGGGCATGCGTGTTTTGAGAGTTTTCCTGTAAGAAAATTTGAGGCCAACATTCTAATTCAACTGTCGTTTGGGTTGCAGACACAGTGGAGCGATTCCATATTATAGCACACCTTTTTTTTGTTTTAGCACAGAATCTTTTAGCAGCAAATGAACCATGGCTTTGGGCGTTTGCTGGGGTGAGGTGTACAACATTGTGGATTTCTATTTGGACATTCAAGTGTGCTGTTACTAACTATGAAGATAATTTGAATATGCAGAATGCAGGTATTGTCTTCTCCTGTGAGGTTCTTGTGGATGTAATTAAACATGCCTTCCTTGCAAAATTTAACGAAATAAAACCATCAGCTTACTCTGAATTTCTTCAATCCCTCTGTGAACAGGTATGTTGCTTTCCTTTTATATGATTCCCAAGGCTAGGATGTGATGTTTATGATATATAACAAATTTTGCCCTTGGAATTCGCTTTAAGGTGCTATTGAAATGAATGCATTGGATTACTCATCGCACGTTGTATGGAACAATTGATTTCTGAGATTCCTTAATTTTGAGTCATATCTAAAGTTATCCATGGTGTGCTGCGCTTATTTATTATATATGAAGCCTCTGCTACCTTCTTTTTCATATAGGCAACATACAGGCTAGTCCCTACGTATTGTATGTCTTCCTCATAAACAATGTCGAGAGCGAGCTTACTTCATAAGAAGAATGATCGCATTATTTATGTTTTCTGGATTCTGGGTTTGTGTATTTAGTGGCGAGAACCACTGAGGTGGGTCTCTGAAGAAATGATCAGTAGCATGTTATCTGTTTTGAGATGCAAATTATTACACAATCAGACACACTGTATACCGAATGCAGAACTTTTTATTTATCGAATGTAGTCGGCTATGCAAAATGTCCATTGCTTGAAAAATTACAACATGTTTTTCATCCATTCTGTTCTGCTTGATATACGGTTCAGTGTTTTAGAACAAGACATGCTGAACTTTTGCCAAATTTGGGGTCCTTCAGCTAGTTCCTAAAAATTAACCCATATCTTGCCTTGTATACAAACTGTAGCCAGTTACAATACAACCGCTGTTGGGAAGTGTGTATGCAGTTGATTCAAATAAATGTTAGTGATAAATTGGCATGTGCTGGAAATTGCCTTTTCTGCAGTGTTTATCATGTTTGGATTTGTTTTAAATTCATGGATCTGGAAGCTGTCGTTGTTGGTCTTTAGGTTATTCATATTGTTGGTGACGCAGTTAATTGTCTGTGCAGACATTGTCCACACAATCGCATGAAGTTCATAAGACAATGTCCTTCGTCCCCTTTGCACCTGCATGTGTGGTAAGTCTTTCTGTGGCTGTCAGGATGATGATATCAAGTTGCCTTTCTTGTGTTTTGTTAGGAATTAGCTCTGTAATATTGTTGTGTTGAAGAATCAGTGGAGAGGAATGTGTTGGATGTGGAGAATAGGGTAGAATGTTGGATAAAAGAGGAAAGCCGTTGCAACATCTACATTCATTTCCCGCCTGTATTATTTCTTTCGCAGGTTATTCGAGTTCTTATCCCATTATATGCTGCTTATCTTCCTCGAGTACCGTTTTGGGCGTTTTGCTGCATTCTAGTGTATGCAGTTACTACATATTGCTTCCTTGTTGCGATGAAAATATTGGTTTCTTTTGTACTTATGAAGTTTGCAAGCTGGTATGTAGCAAGATCTAAAAAGAATGCCAAACTTTATCACCTTGATTAATTCATATCATATGGTGCAAGTCTTTTTGTACAGTTACGGATAGAAAAATATACAAAGCATCAAAGTCCTTCAAGCACTGTTCTCTTGTACGATCGGCTCAAACAGGTTGGTTTACAATCCTGTTATTCCGAATCGAAGATCCCATGGGTGTTCCTGGCATTGGATTGCCAGATTTTTGAGCAATTCTACACTCCGATCCCAATTTACAAGCTTTGGAGCTCCTAAACAGTTTGCTTCTTGTGGTTTTTGGCTCATGAAAAATAGTAGCTTGAACCTTTATCATTGTGATTAACATCTGCTTGCCTGGCTTTATATAGCGAAATTCATAAAGCCAGACTTTTGACTACCCATTTGTGATTAGTTGTTGATTGTATCTACCAGGAATATAAAACTGCATCAGATATGGTACACAGATCAACAGTAAATATACAGAATGCAGATATGAAATAAAGCAAAGTGAAGGACATGTTCTTATCAGTAACATGAAGAAATCCAAACATGTTTCAAACCGACCTCCCACAATATTTTTTGCAGACCAAAATGAGGCTACTGAGACTAATTGGTTCTTTCACATTACAGAAAAACACTAATCCTGTACAGATATCAATCACAAGCAGAAAAAAAGTGTACCAGTGAATCGAAGTAGTAAATCTCAACGTGTAATGCACCGGAGGCTCAAATACAACCCATGTTACAATCATTTGCATCTGGAAGAACGATCTCGAATGCATGGGCTCTCAGACAGTACATGCCTGTTCATAGGCCACACTTGTTATGGGGATGGTATGTATACTCTGCGGATTCAGAAGAATGCGGCTTTCGCATAAGCCCATGAATCTCCTGAGGTGTAGTCAACTCAAGCTTCATTGTGTTCTGGAAACGTCATGCTGTTGTTTGAGATTGAGTATTCCTTGCAGCCAGTCTTGTAATTCCAACTCGGGCAGTTTGTATCAGCAGTACTATCATTTGCTTGGCATAATTGAGATTAATCATTCGTTAAGCATCATCAAGGCGAAGACTTAGCAGATCCACAAGTACACCTCTTAATGTTTCTAAGTTGATTGGCCCTAAGAACCTCTTGCCACCCTTTGAAGCCATATCCTCCTCCCGGTCTTCTTCTGACTTCAGACCCAGCTGAAGCCACCAGTTGATACAATATGCTTGAACATCAAGGGCAGCTATGAGCGCAAAGTCCTCATTGCCATTGATATCAAAGAAAATACTCAACAAATTTCTTTGAACCTTCAGACCCATGACAAGTGCCTCTTCATATAACCACCTTGTCAAATGTGCTGCAAGCTGAACATTCAACAACCTCTGGAGCGTTAGAATGTGAGAGGGAGTTGTATAAACCCTTTACATAAAATGCTGACTGCTGTTCCCAAAATAAAATTCACATGCAACACTCATGCCCCATCTTTGATAGTTATTAAACTATACAATATCTTCAGATACAACTTGGTGAAAACAAGAAGACATTATGAGAGCTTGATGTAAAAGCATTGCATTTCTAAATTATCTTCAGCATGGGATATGAAAACCCATACCTGATATAAAAGGAAGCCTGGCAGCTCAGCCAAATCACATTGATGTTTAGATCGTTGGAATGCACTTGGATTTGAACCTTCTGCTATGTGCAATGACTCTATGCCTTCTACAAAAATGGTGGTGTCATATATAAGCAGTTTGAGTTGGAACTTTGACCGACTTTTCTTTTGTGCATCCACCCAGCCAACCATGTTCATCTTCCATCCTTGTACTAGTGGTTGAGGTATTTCCAATTTAATCATCCAAACTGTGAGCCTTGCATTCCATGTAGGATGAAATAAGAGAAATAGGTAAGGGACTCTACATACCTGCACCATGCACAGAATATATATTATAGACAGAATGATGTACAAAAAAAAAGAGGAAAAGCAATCAATGACTGCATCTAGACGATGATTATCTACTTCATTCATTATAAATTGTTTGACGAGATATGCTGAGGTAATACACTATTCGAACAAAATGCACTCAACACGAATATCTGCAATAAGTTTACTACGAATTAGATTTCCAATTAGAAACATCAACACGAATATCTGCAATCAAGCCCATTCCTGTCATCGAGAATCACGAAATGTTTTTTGATTATATTAGAAAAGGCCTAGCTAACTTTCTTTGATTTATAATTTACGTGGACCTCCATTTCTAAGTGGTACACTTTCTGTATAGTTTGATTGAAGGTGGCTGTAATTGTCCAGAGCACACATTTTCATAGTCTCTACAAACACAAAAGAGTTTTACCAGTTTCTCTAATTCTGATAGTACTCTGAAACTGAACACTCGGTGGCGCATGCTGAAAGCAAAGTATTTCAGTGGTTCCACAACCACCAAATCTTGGGAAGCGTTTATTAAAGAATCTCTCAACTTTGTCAACATCAAAGCTCCATCTGTGGTTCTACCCTGGTTAGCCTTTAATGTTGGATATGGTGGTGACTCTGGTACTCTAGAATATGAAAAAGCACTTTTATAGAAAGCCTGGTGTAAACAGACCATTGCACTCATGTCAGCCAAGTAACTTCTGCGTTTTTCCTTTGATTTGTCGCCAAGTTCTGCTGGTTCAGAAATAGCTGCCTCAGGTTTGATCTCTTCTGAATCAAGCTCATTTTTCATTGTTCTGGAATCTTCCATCAAAATATCACTCTTGTTGAACTTTGAAAGCTCTAAGACCAGAGCGCACGAATTTCCCAAGCTCAGTCTGACACTGTTCTCATTGACGCCAGTTACTACCAAGCCAGATGATGATAACAGACCTTCTCTAATTGTCCATTCAAAAATCTGCTTAAAGCACAAATAAATGCGCAAACAAATTAGATTGCAAGTAAAAACGTTTGCTGACACAAAATTTGCCTTCTCTTTTAATGGAAGTATTCCAATAATATATTCAGGGAGAATATGAGAGTGTGTTTTTGAATGCTATTCTAATCATCAAAACCCTGGCCAAAAAATAACAAATTATTCTTCCGACTTTATTCGCCAAATGCACCGGTTTCCTAATTTCCATGGCATGGCAAGATTTTAAGAAATTAAAATTTAATTGATTAACCTAGTCTTGATCCGCTTCTTTTCTTGTTGGGCCGCTAGCAAAGCAATTGTCTAGCTTCTGCGTTTAGTTTGTTTTTTCGCTCTCGAACGGTTACGATGAACCGGTGCATATGGCCGGAGAACCTTTGGTTCGAGATGGATTCGTGGAGCGTAAATCTTTTTCAGACCTAACCTATTGGGTGGGAGAGGCAGGATTTGAGGGATATAATTTTGAGGATGCAGTTTTGATCAGCGAACGTTCAATATACGAAGATATTTCTATATGATCAAATGCTTAATCTGTTTGGTTGATGGCAATGAATGCTTAGACATAGTTACTGTTTGGTCACAGGAACAAATTGGTATTTAGGAAAATACCAATTCTTTTATCTCCTATACCTTAACACTTACAATATGTTGTATATGTTTACCCTTCTTTCTACCTGTTCTTCAACTAAGGCCATTTGAATCCGTCGAAGCACCGAGTGCGCTGTAATTGCACCTTTACTGACCGCCTCCCCAACATCTTTTCCATTGGAAATAAATTGTTTTCTCTCCATTCCTGTTCTGGTACCTTCACAAACAGCTGAATCAGGTGATACAGTACCCAGTTTATCCCTTGAAGAAAGGTGGCTGTGAGGAATGTAAGGTCCAACAAAGTGAATGCCAATTGTATTGATGCTATGGCTTGGAACATCAGCTATTAACAATCCACTCGAATCTTGCTCAACGTTGACAGAATATAAGCCAGCTGATTTCATCGACAACCCAGCCAACATTTCTATTGGCATTTGTGGATATGTCAGGTCAATGGTGAAACCTGCATTCCCACCTGGACCTGCAGAAATGCCTCGGAGTCTCTTTACTTTCCAATGTTGTTGAAGCCTGGCTAACATTTGAATAATTCAGTACAGAATCAAACTGGCAAGAAATGGATTGGTTATGCTAAATATTCTCTTCCAATCCTGTAGTATAATACCTCATAAGGGCTCCATAAAAAACAGCTTCTCTATCAACTTGTTGCTCCAATGCTTTTGCAGTTTGTTTCAGATACTTTCCAATTTTCTACAGAGAACACAGTAATGAGCAGCAAGTCTTTGCAAAAATGCATGTTATATAGGTAAGTAGCTATATACTAACATCAATATCGTGATACCCACATAGTAATACCTTTATGTAGCTATCAACATACTACGTCATATTTCTGGACAAGGTTTTGACAAGACTCCATTTGTTCAACTGAAATCATTGCCCATTCAAATCAATATAATGCGGTACACATTAGGTACCCATATACTTACACGGCTTATGTAGCTATAAAAATATTTGGTCAAAGTTTCAAACAAGATCAAGATGGACAAACTTTAAAACGCCTTCAGACACCCATTTGTACAAATGAAATCATCACCCATTCAAATGACTGATGATCATCAAGTAGCTGATGTAACTTAGGTGCCTTCCAAAAAGCGCCAGCTACAATGTTGAGCATATACATACATGTAGTAGTAATCCTTCCTCATCCAAAGCAAACAAATATCTGACGTATATATATGCTTCTTTTCGTATAAATTGGCCCCCGCAAACAAGAAATCTTTAGTCCTAATTATGATACAACTCCATTCATAGTGATACCCAATATTTTTCCATGTTCATTGAGAAAAATAAGAAAAAGGGTTCTCCCTAGTGCTATGGAAAGAAATATCAGAACAAAACCTGAACAAGGAAAAATCTACCACCGGGATCGGCCAGCGGCCAATGAAACAAATGCCTTGGTTCTAGTAATAGAAAATGAGATAGAAAATATTCATCATTCTCTTGGACATTTAAAATTTCCCCTTAAAACCAGTGTTTTGTTTTTGCTTCTGATATAGGACTGATTGCAAACCTCAAATAGACAATACAAAAAGATACACCTTCCTTCAACACATAAGGTGGATGAAGAGTACACACAAGCTTATAAAATAATACTTAAGAAAATATTCATGATCCCTTAACTGATAAAGAGGAAGTAAGCAGCAAACCCAGAAAACAAAGGAAATAGTAGCCACCATGATGGATACAAGTACAAAAATATGCACTTTACAATGCAACCATGAACAACAATCAAACAAGAGAGACTTTAGCAACCTTTACAGAGCATTACTTTATAAATAATGCATTACTTTGCAAGAAAACTTTATCTGTAGGTACATATATGCAGATATACACACAAATACATTTGTACGGATGTGTATTTGTGCCTATATAGCTATAGCAATATGCATCAATACATTTAATAATGAAAACTTCATAACCTTAAAGCTGTGCAGTTTTGAAGCTGCCCGCAATGCTAGTTCTGAGCAAGCCTCATTCAACAATTGTTTTGGTTTCTGCATACTAGCCACAGTTATAGTATCATTTGCTTCCACCTGTCAGCAAATTCTTTATGAATTTATTTGCATATGAAACATGCTTGACTTCCAAAAGAATGTAGATATGTTAACATTTCAAAGAGATTTAAATGGTTTATGCAGCTTAACAATAGTCTATTTGAAAATGATGCCGTATTTTGGAGAACAACAAACTGAATAAGCATTTCTTACATGGGTAATGAAGTCCAAAATGTAAGAAAGCTCTTGTTGAGCCATTTGCAGATTCTCAACAAGTCCCTGCCATGGCCATTTTGAAGCTGCCTGTGCAGCAGCTTCTTTGGTGGTTTTAGCCTTCTTGGCATCCTTCTCTTCTGCACCTCCAAAATCGACGCGCTGTAGTAGAAAGCGCAACTTTTCCTCAGGAGTATGTTCACTGCCATTTGGTCAATGACATAAACTGTATATTAAGATGTACTTGACGTAGTATGATACTTCAGAAAAAAGTAACAACATACAGATCATCAGATAATATGCCTCTGATCTTTTCTATTTCTCTACAGTCCAGAATCAATAAAACCAAAAGATAATTATGCCATTTTTATAGTCTACAGCCAAAAGATGTGGACATACTAATTATGCCATTTTAACAGGTAAACGGAAAACATTTGTAACACCGAAGTAGTCTGCTTCTATTCTTGCAAATTGTGTGTGTAAGGAAATAGAAGTTTGGGAGTGTTTATGTAGTGCCTCGCACGTGATAAAGGAAACATGATGTTAATTAACTATTCAGCCACAAGTATCAAACATGTAAAAAGAAATTTTAGTGCCAATGCTAATCAAGAAAGTGTGCCAGTAAAGTTCAAGAGACTCCCGAAAGTTCTCATTGAACATCTTCTGTGATAACACTGTTATTCATGCAGGAAAACGAGTTATTTCTGAAGTATATGTACCGTGTCAAATGAGTATTATCAAGAACCAACAGTGTATAAATATTAATTATGAAAAAACAAAATCCCTGATAGTATCATAACATATGTACAATAACCATGAAAAAGTTCATCATCACAGATTAACCTAATTGTAGCCTCAAAATCCTTATTACTACAAGATGCATCTTGCAATTAAGAGAATTAAGGTGCATCATCAAAACTCCGGCTTTATTTATTCTCACGATATTTTACATTGAAAATGCAAGAACATGAAATTTTTATTTTCACGAATGCATGCATGTATGAAACACATGCCATGGCTTTCCAAAGCTTCTATTTGTTAAAACATGAAAACATATACCCAGGACCTTCGTATTGAGTTTATATCCATTAGTTAAATTTTTCTTGTTGCTTAGTTCTTTCTTTGCAAATTGGATATAAAGAAATGCACATATGAAACTTCGACACCATTTTACAAATTCTAATAAAACATGCACCAGTAGTGCGTCCTTGAGCTCCAAAAAGGACATCTTCCACTTTTATTGCAAAGCTTCCAATTCATCAGCTGCACACTCCTTGCCATGATCGTAACAAGCTAAGCACTATAAACTTAGCTGAATGCTCAACTTTTTAGAAGATGAATCAGTTGCTAATTACATAATGATGCCTTTCTTCCTCTCTCGAAAGATATATCTTGCATCAAAATGGCCATTCCGCCCTTCTCTTTCCACAGCTGAGTGCAAGGAATGAATAATTCAGGAAATCTTGATTCATACATAGAATACACTAGCTGCAAATAGTGCTATGCCTCTTGATTATCTAATACAAAGGACTTATTTTTTGTAAGAAAGGACAAATAAATGAAATATACGTTACATCTCTATTGCTAAATTCTTAATTCTTAGAGTGAGGATCATTGGAATGTTTCAGCGGACTCCAATACCTCTCCCATGCGTTCGTGAGATCACTGCTCTCTCATTAAAACTGAACTAACTTACTAGGTACACGTCCTTGTGAACCAGAAAACCCTTCACTTTCAAGGTCTTCTTTTGCCCTAGAATAACATGGTCAATAAAAGCATAGCTTCACACTTCCAACTCTTTTAGTTGGGGCTCCACAAGCAGATAAATGCGTCCACATCTGCTCGTTCCCAAACTAGAGCACGCTTTGCACTTGGAAGTGACGGCAAATGCCCATTGCGAAGAACATCGGAATCTTAACGAAAAACACCAAAAGAGCATTGAAACAGGAGAAAGAACACCCTGATACAAAACTTGGCACAACTGAGAGAGAGGGAGAGAAGCATACGGTGGGAGGTGTTCTGCTCCCGATTCCTCGATAGCAAAGGGGCGCTTCAATGGCAGAAGGTCCAGATTCACAGTGGTACCCACCATTCTGTTTCTCAGAGCAGATAATCAGAAAAGACTTCCTCTTCTTCTTCTTCTTCTTCCTCTTCTTCTTCTTCTTCTTCTTCTTCAAGTTTTACTTAACAAAATTCTGGAGTTTTTTGGACAGATCTTTTTGTAAGATATATATCTGCTGTAATCTTTAGCTGTTAAAGAAAGATTTTTCTGTAAGATCATAAGTCTGTTGTGT
Organism: Azolla pinnata; assembly: GCA_037176905.1. NCBI lineage: Eukaryota > Viridiplantae > Streptophyta > Polypodiopsida > Salviniales > Salviniaceae > Azolla > Azolla pinnata. The sequence goes on along the minus strand of JBBBWG010006446.1, from coordinate 47,085 downwards.
AATCTTCAGCCTTACAATTATGATCTCGATATCTGGCGAAAGGATATTTCATTCGATTTCGATTTTTTGTTTTTTATTTTTTGACGAATGGATCGAAACTTAGGTTATATTACTCACCCGTTGTGGGCCAAACTGCTGGTGTCGCGATCCCCGAGCTGTAGTATCAGCTCCTTGGATGATGCCGGTAAATTTGTATGAACAGCAGAAGGCCAGTGTGATTTTGATCGGTGGAGACACCTCCGTGGCAGCACAAAAAATAATAAAATTTCATCGTTTGTGGAAGAATTGATCGGTGGAGATGCTGAGAGAAACAAGCTCAACATGTGTGGCTAAAAAATAGAAGCAAGGAATGCGCATTTGCCATGTAAACTGTCAATACATTTTAGCATTGATATACATTGCAGTTTTTGCCGTGATGCTTTTCGACACACAGTGTGTGAAACAACCTCGGATACGAGGACACAGCAAGCGATCTTTACACGCGATTTCGGCAGAATGGGCCGAAATAATGCAGGCTGTATGTCAAGAAAGAGAGGGAATCGGAAGAGAACGAATCGAGAGGAAAAGGAGCGGCTTAACTGAGGCAAGGGATGCCCTGCACAGATCAATCGATCGATCGATCGATTGATCGATCGAGGGTACGGAAGAAGCAGCAGCGAGGAAGCGATTATTCGATCTGTAAGCCCAGTGATGAGGTCAAGCCCCCCCTCCCCCCTGCGATGATTCGATTCGTAAAAAAAAAGAAGAAAAAACGCCTGATGACGTCTTCAGATTTTTCGGGTCCATAACAGATACGTGCGACAGCGAAGGTGGCCACGCAGAAGGAAACAAGAAAGCTCCGATTTCCGCATGGCATCCATATATAGACAGATGGTCCTCACTGGCAACAATAATTGGAGCGTATCCGCGGCCTTCCACAGTTCCCAAATCCTCGAAACATTCCGTTCGCACTTTCGGCGTCTCCTCTGCTCGAAATCTCACCGCGTTATTACCTGTGGAAATCGATCCTTCAAAAAAGCCGGATTTTGGACAATAACGGAAGCGCTTTTCGAGCTGTTTCCGGTTTATCGCAAATGTAACCCGCTTCGCAGATCGGCGCTGCAATACTAAACGACATAAATCTAACTCTTCCCTTTCTCCTGTTTCTGCCAACCAATTAAACACAAAAACACGTGGAAACCGTTTTTCTTTTCGATCCTGAATGTATATATATATATATATAAATATATAAAGAAAGCCACATTCCCCCCCCTCCCCCTCCCCCACACCCTGAGTGCCTTTCTGCGAGTTCACATCATCTGTTTTTGTGTTTTATCGATCTGACAACCAGAAAAGCCGATGAGGAACCACACTGGCCACGCTTCTGCAGACGACGACGACGACGACGACGATGGCAAGAGGCTAATTGGCATGTGCCCTGAGGAGGTAGCAGTTGTATCAGATGCAGGTGAAACCACCACCGCTACTGCACTGCAGCATGTACTTGTCACTCGTCCCTCGTCCCCTCCTCGTCCTCCTCGGAGTCTGTCATCGTCCTTCTCGGGAGGCTCTCGGAGGAAGAGGGAATCCGAGAGCTGCTTCTGGCGGGGCGTCGATGGAGGAGGAACCGGAGGAAACGGAGCTGCGGCGGGGGCAGTTGTGCATGCGCATGCTTCGGATTTCCGCAGCATCGTCCAGCAGCTGACAGGTAGCCATGCCAATACTGCTAGCCATGCCAGTACTGCTAGTCATGCCAATACTGCTAGCCATGCCAGTGCTGCTAGTCATGCCAGTGCTACTAGTCATGCCAGTACTGGTAGTCATGCCAATACTGCTAGCCATGCAAGTGCTGGTAGTCATGCCAATACTGCTAGCCATGCCAGTACTACTAGTCATGCCAGTGCTGGTAGTCATGCCAATACTGCTAGCCATGTTGCTACTGGTAGTCATGCCAATACTGCTAGCCATGTTGCTACTGGTAGTCATGCCAATACTGCTAGCCATGCCATTACTGCTAGCCATGCCAATACTGCTAGCCATGCCATTACTGCTAGCCATGCCAGTACTGCTAGCCATGCCGCTACTGCTAGTCATGCCGCTACTGTTAGCCATGCCAGTACTGCTAGCCATGCCAGTATTGCTAGCCATGCCAGTACTGCTAGCCATGCCAATACTGCTAGCCATGCCAGTACCGCAATCCATGCCAATACTGCTAGCCATGCCAATAATGCAATCCATGCCAGTACTGTAATCCATGCCAGTACTGCTAGCCATGCCAATACTGCTAGCCATGCCAATAATGCAATCCATGCCAATACTGCTAGCCATGCCGCTACTGCTAGCCATGCCAGTACTGCTAGCCATGCCAGTACTGCAATACATGCCGGTACTGCTAGCCATGCCAACACTACTAGCAGTGTTCCATCAGGCCCAATCACCTGCACCACAGCGAGTACAAGCCCGATCGCGATGCTTATCGGCTCTCCTCTCGACCAGCTCCACTAGACCCCTCCTCCTCCGACGCTTCACGAGAGGAGGAGGATGGCGATGAACAGCATTCAATGCTTGACGGCGGCGGCGGCGACGAGCCTTTTCGCAGTGTACGCAGAGCCGCTGCTCCCGCTACTCTCGCCCCACACTGTTGCTCTCGACTCTAGCGGGCACCCGGCTCTTCTTCTTCTGGCTAGCCCAGTTGTTTCCCACTGTAGCCCCGTCACTCCGTTAGTGCCAGATCTCGAGAGGCTTTGCGACTGGCGCTGCCCGACGCACACCGCTCTTCTAAGTTCCCCTTCTCTTGTTAGTTACAAGAACTCTCATAACAATAACAGCAACAGCGACGACGACGACGACAACAACATCAACAGCAACAACAACAACAACAATAACAGCAACGGTAGCAGTAACAACAACTACTACGGTAACAGTAACAACAATAACAACAACAACAACAATAATAACAATTACGGTAACAGTAACAACAACAACATCGATGGCAGTAACAGCAACAGCAACAACAACAACAACATGGACGAGGACATAAGTTGGCATTTACAATGTCCCCACAAGGTTCCATGGTCTCTCCACTACACAGACCATCCTCTTCTTCCTCCTCCTCTTCCTCCTCCTCCTGATGTTGCTATTGCTGGTACTACATACCCCAGTCTGCTTAATCTGTTTCCACAAAACCCCGGATCTTAGTCTTCAAAGAAACCAATCGAGCCTGCGTCTTTCATCGGCACACACTCATGACCATCAAACTCCACATACATGCCTTCTGCTGCTATCCGTATATCCAAAACAATCGCACCTTCGTTGAAAAAGAACGTGTCGATTGTCTATTCGCCACTCAAAACCTCCATATTGTAAACCGTGCATATCGCATGCACAGACGAATGGCATGGCAGGCATTCATCGTGCATAAATCGCACATCTACAATCCATATTTGGCTGCCTCAATCTTTGTTGGGATAAATCTTCCCAAACTACCATCGTTGATGCATACCACCGCAGTATCTCCGCTCATAATTTCTCCGTCAGCTACCGAAAGAGGTATATACATCGATGCACATTCCGTGGCCATATCTGGAATCGTCGTCGTGCCATAGCTGATGATATAATCCAAACTATTACATATGATATATACCGCGTTGAACAAGCTCATGTCCTGTTGCAAATGTATCTGATAATCTTACACATTTTCAATTCCCCCAAAATGCCGCTGATCAGTCTGAAACAAAGACAACCAAGAAGGATGGGAAAGAAAACCAAGAAGACAAATTCTCGTATTTCACTAAATCTTTAACATGATCAACAGGACATGAATCATCCATGTTTCACTAAATCTTTAACATGATCAACAGGACGTGAATCATCCATGTTTCACTAAATTTTTAACATGATCAACCCTCCTGTTGATTGGTATGTACGTGAGCACTAATATAACAAAGGTTTTGGCAATAACTTTCATCTATCTAAAATCTGGCTCAGGGGTTTTTGAGAATATTTTGGCTTTGGGTTTTTCTTCGCTGGATGTGTTATATTGTGTTCTTAAAAATTATCTGTAAAGACAAGGAAAGGCCATCAGATTGTGTCAAAATTGATTGCATGGCATATAACAAGCTTTCATGCAAAAGCACATTTTATTCTTGTCAAAGAATATAAAAATGGATAGATATACTTTGTTCAAGCTACAAGCCATATGGATGTGGGTTAGATCAGCATGCTTCAGATCTATATCACCCTTCTGTCTCCTATGGCTTTATAGCAAACAGGGGCTGCACAAAAGAAACAACAAAGTGCATGAGGCAAAGGACTCTCAACAAATCAAATAAATGCATTAATCGATCTATGCATATATAAATTTATCCATACATACCGTGTCAATTGATACAGGTTTGCCATCTTCAACTAGAATTTCGACTACTGTTCCTGATTTATCGGACTGTGATGAAGAAAAAAGTCAATATGCCAAAGCTACACCTTAAAGAAGAAACAGAGACAATCGAAGGAAAAAGCACCGGAGATCACCTCAATTTCATTCATTAACTTCATGGCTTCCACTATACAGATCACTTGTCCTTTAGAAACTCGATCTCCAACCTGGAAACAATAAATACACATTATAAGCAAAATCTACTAACTTTTCTCAGCATTGTGGAAAGTTTCAATATACGGAACAGCAAACCATGATGGAAATCAGTACACTCAATATAAAACATACATCATTGGTCAACTAGTAAGGATAGTTTAGGGTTCATGATTAAGGGTACTAAACATTAAGCTATGCTAGAAACAAGTGAAAATTCAAGAATGCAAATATCTATGGAGGCCAACTTTCACTGGTCAAAAGTGTCCAGGGTTTTAGGGTACCGAGCAATATTAAACCATTCTAAAAGTGAATACACTAAATTGAAAAACAAAAGTTGAAAATCCAAAATGCAAACATCTATTGTAGGAAATCACCCACATTTTTTCTTTACCGACCTTGACAAACGCAGGTTCGCCAGGGCCAGGGCTCTTATAGAATGTCCCAGCCATGGGCGATGCGATACAGGGTAAGTTTGATGCAGACTTGGAGACAGCCTTAGGTGCCTCAACAAGTGTCGCTTCAGCCGCCACAGACGAATCAAGATTATGTGATGGTGCATGTGAGGGAGCCACACCATATGATGGATACATCACCGGTGAATGAATCACCTGAGGTTGCGCAGGAGGAGATGGCTCTAATGCCTCTTTCTTTCTTATAATAAGCTCATAATCTTGATGCTTCAGCTCCAGTTCTACAATGTCTCTGGAATCTATGAACCTTGAAACACAAAGCATGTGAAATCAATGAGACGTAAGTTGAGTTTACTAGTTCGATCAATGCAGATAGAATCAGTGAACATACTGAGTTCCCCTGAGTGCAAATATTAGGAATCCAATGCATAAACCACATTACAAAACACAGATTAATCCATGCCCACCATGTACACAATGCTTCAATAGTTGAAAAGAGTTTAGCCGAAATGACTGTTAGACACTGTATTAGAAATGTCAAACAAAGCAAGTGGCATTGATTGATCATGTGAAGAATGTGCAGAGTTTAAACTTGCCATACAGTTGGCCTTAACGTAGGATCAGTTATATACATATCATGAAGGAAGCACATACTTCACCAAACTTGTCACATCTGCCATAACAGAAGAGATGGTTTCTTCCTTTGGAACCGGGAGACTCTCATCTGAAACAATATCTTCCTCAACTTTTAGATCAAGATTTTGTGTGGCCACTGCTGCATTTGCAGCACCATCAACGACAAGCTGTTGATGAGACAAGCATACCGATCAGTTTTTACATCCAAAGGATAGTGACGAAGGGAAACATACACAAAGAATGCATACAAAAATAAATATCATCACGAATTGGCAACACGTTAGAAGGAAGATTGGCTTTCCCACCTCATTAACCGGAGAAACCCTTGTCACAAATCGATGTACAGGGGCCTTTTCCTGCATAGAAGGGCAACAAAAAGAAACTGATGACTGGAGGCATAAAAAAGCTACTGTAGAATACGTTCCATTGAAACCAAACGATGATGACAGGAGAAAATTAAGAAACACACAAGGATGATAAGAATCATAGAAATCCCAGATACAACAATGTGCTATTACTATGCATTGAAACAATTACGGTGTATATAGATAAAGTACAATCAAAACATAATTCGATTCAGGCTTGTCAATGATTCAAAGAGGGTAATGGAAACTGGTAAAAATGCATCGATATTGATCTTCCCAGCATTTTTGTGAGCTATATGAGGGGTTCACTCACCTGGCGTTTTGTCTTTACTCAAATTGTTGCAAGATGGCAGAACATAGTATGGAAACACTTTTATTGTATGCTGTGACTGTAGACTCACTTTGATCTTTCAGAGCAGAACCCAACTTTTTTGTATCAATTGGTTATTCGCAGATGGTTGTAGCATTGCAATGCAGCGGAGATATGAACATGAATTTTATGTCCATCGTTCATGGCATTCACGATGTTCTCACATATCATAATTTCTTGTTTGCAAAAAAATTCTAACATTCGGAACACTATCAATTATGCAAGGCGTGCATACAATAGAAGCACATAGAATGGCACCAACAACTTGATCCTTCCAAGCAAGCCCGCAAATTAGGATAGCATGCAAACACCACAAAGACACCATTTTGTTGTATGCTGAGCATGTCTAACACATACAAAAGCACAATTCTGTTACTATTGCATGCGAAGCAACTCTAACATGCATAAGAGTATAGAGAAACATGCATGTAAAACATAGCTGAAAAATATCACGGAAACAAACAGAGTAAATCACGTTTGTTGCTGTGTGCTAAGCCACGTTTCTGGTTGCTGTCGTTCAATAATCAGCTTCAATCGCATGTATACAACATAAAAGGCCTCAAGTTTGTTCTTGCTGTTGTTCTTGTATGCGAAGCTACATGACATGCATGGGGCGTAAAGGACAACCAAGATAAGCATGCAACACTAAGAGCAAAATGGCAATTGTGCTTGTATGCTGGCACTATTGTGGCATGCATATACAATGAAAGGGCACCGTGTTCTTGGATGCTAAGCTACCATGACAATGAAGGACACAGTGTTCTTGGATTCTCTAAGTTACTATGGTATGCATACAGCATGAACAATACAAGATCCTTGTTTTGATAAGCTACCATGGCATGCATACAACAGAAAGAGCAGAATGTTCTTAAGACACCATGGCATGCATTGAGCATAACCAACACAACGTTATTGTAGTTGTATGCTAGCTGTTGAATGCACACAAGACCAAGGATCACAATGCTCGGGTTCCTGCATGCGAAAGCACCATGCCATGCATACAACATGAAGAACCCAATCTTCTTCCTGTGGTATGCTAGCTAAGCTACGATTGATTTCTGATGCCATGCAGACAACATGAAAAACCCAATCTTCTCCTTGTGTTATGCTAGCAAAGCATGCCCCAAACTGAAGGAGCAGAATTGTTGATGTAGGCGTTGTCATGAACAGGTTTCAAACTGTATTCCACGAGAAGACAAGAGAGATTAATCGGACACAAGCATTCCTCGCATGCAGCGGGACTGATCGATCCAATAGCTCCGAGAATCAGAGCCCAAGGCGAGAAACTAACCGAGAAAAAGAAAGGAAAGGAAGAAATGGGCGAGGCATGAGAGAACAGGCGGGAGGGATGAGAGAAAAACCGCTTCGAAGTATTACCTGGGCAGCATACGCATGGAGGCGGAGCAGGCGGAGGCGGGGAAGCAGAAGAAGAGGAGAGGAAGAGGAAGAGGAAGGTGGGGAAGAAGCAGGGACCAAGGCAGCTGAAATTCGCAGAGAATCGGAGGCAGCGAAGCAAGCCATCGCCAGCAAGCAGGAGGAAGAAGAAGAAGAAGAAGAAGAAGAAGAAGAAGAAGAAGAAAGGCAGGAACAGAGCAGCCAAAGGAAGGCTCTTTAAAAGAAAGAAGAAACTCTTTGAAAGAAAGAAAGAAAGGAAAGAAGAAAACAGAGCAAAAGAAAAAAAACTCAAGATCCGAATACGTATGAGTTTTTTTTTTTCCAATGCAAGCGGTCGCTCTTGTCTTTCTCTTTGTCGTAATTTCCTTTCGATCGGAATCCGATCTGTTTTACGGTTCATGCAAACAGTGCTTTCGAAAACCTTAAGTAAGCGGAAACGGTGTTCTGTGTGCATTTGCAGGTGAATCGGAGGCGGAGATTTAAAGCTGTGCTTAGGCTTCACGGGTTTAGGGTTTAGGGTTTAGGGGGTTTAGAATTTAGGAGTTTAGCGTTTAGGGTTCAGGGGTTTAGAATTTTAGGCATTTCGCGTTCAGGGTTTAGGGGTTCAGGGGTTCAGGGTTTAGGAGTTTAGGGTTTAGGGGTTTAGAATTTAGGCATTTACTGTTTAGGGTTTAGGGGCTTTAGGATTCATGGATTCAAGGTTTAGGGGTTTAGAATTTAGGCGTTTCGCATTTGGGTTTTAGGGGTTTAGGGGTTTAGGGGGTTTGTGTGTTTAGCATTTAGCGTTTAGGGTTTAGGGGTTTAGGGGGTTAGGGTTTAGGAGGTTTAGAATCTCGTCATTTAGTGTTTAGGGTTTAGGGGTTTAGAATTTAGGCATTTGGCATTTAGGTTTTAGGGATTTATTGGTTTAGGGTTCAGGGTTTAGGGTTTAGGGGTTAAGGGTAAAGGTCACACAAAGCTTAGACTTGGCCCTGAACAACTTCAGGGGTTTAGGGTAAACATTACACTAAGCTGGGTTTATGGGTTATAGGTTTAAGGGTTTAGGGATTCAGGGCTTTGGGTTTAGGGATTCAGGGCTTTGGGTTTAGGGTTTATAAGAAGCACATTGAGGTAAATCTTGTCCCCGGAACCTGCTCGGGAGTCCGATCTGAACGAATATCATCTCCGCTTTGCTACTTTTTTCCCCTTCGATTGACATCGATCCGATCCTCTTCAAATCACAGCTCTGATCCTCTTTTCAGCATGCATATTATATCTCGGCTCTCAGAAAGATCGTAGGATCATAAGAATCTAAGTAACACTGTTAATGGCAAGCCCCTGCTGAATGCCCACAAAGAACAACAAAAACAATGCATTTTTTACGGACACGTCTGGTAACGATCGTTATCGCCAAGCTTGATATATAATCACCACTGGAAGCACACTAATGGTATGGTGTTAACCACCTTTTCTACACAATCAAATGCATTGAAAAGTTAGTTAAGCCCACGACAAGTATATATACTAAATGCGTATATACATATTCATTCGTACATCACAAAATTCGCTCCGTGGTTGTGTTTTACCAGCTACTAATCCTCTTTCCCCCCCCCCCCAAAGAAACAGATTCTACATTGTTGAAAATAATTAACGATGCACAAGCGCCGTCACGAGGCCACAAAGAGAGTTCGATGAGAGTTGTTATATACTCTCTTATCTTTGCTTGGGCAGCTACAACAAATCTCTCATCCATTGCAATTTTTACCAGCTAATCCTTCAGAAGTAGGACATCTATCACAAATCTCTCATCCATTGCAATGTAGCAGCTCATCCTTCAGAAGTAGGACATCTACATGCACACCATTCCAACTTTAGACCTACGAAGATCATAGAATTTCTCTCCACTTCAAAGCTTGGCTCCGGTTATACACCACAACTTCGCACGGAATCGTCCATGCAGACTACAACTCGGGATCATCAGTACTGGGCATATCAGTTGCGGCCTCCAAGCTCGCCGCTAATTTGAGGCTTGCTTGTTTTGTAAACCCCTTCACGCAACCAAGATTTAACCTAGCAGAATCTATGAGGGTCTGGTTACCCGATGAGCACGAGAGAGCGAAGAATTCCTCGAAGTAACTGAGTGCTCTTTCATAATGACCTTGATCCTTGTATATCATGCCCAACTTGCAACACGCAATTGCCTGCAAAACCAATCATATACATACTATGACTTACTAAGTTACTACCAAATGACTGCTTTATAAAATATGGATTTCAAAATATTTCGGTAAC
>JBBBWG010006446.1:19584-36971 GCA_037176905.1 Azolla pinnata | reverse complement strand
CAATCATATATATACTATGACTTACTAAGTTACTACCAAATGACTGCTTTATAAAATATGGATTTCAAAATATTTCGGTAACCAATCATATATATACTATGACTTACTAAGTTACTACCAAATGACTGCTTTATAAAATATGGATTTCAAAATATTTCGTTATGCTGACTCACCTCTGTCTCCAAATTGACATGCTTCGAAACATCTCGAAGTGACTCTAGATGTTGGATTGCTATGTCTACGCTACCCAACTGCTCATGCGTCTTGGCAAGCGCTCCATAAGCTTTACTTTGCCCCACCTGTAACCTCCACAGATAACAGGGACGGAAATAAGTAGCGGGACATACACTGAAGAAAAATATTTCCTGGTGATGATACAAGCATAATCCTTTTGTCTTACATGTGATGCATTGCAATAAGAAGAGTAATATGACATATGAGATGATCCTTGTGGTGTTATGTATCTCTCCTCAGCAAACATATGTTCACTACTTCTGCCATACAGACCAAATTGCGAGATAAACACTTCCTAGAGCTTCTCATGATATCAAATACAGAATCGTTTTTCAAATAATGATGTATACTACACACGTCGAAAAGTAAATTTACAAAAAGACTTACCACATCCTTTTCCAGTATACAAAACTGTAAATAATCGGTGTAGAATGGCAGAGCAAGGTCAAATCTTGATAGTTCTTGTTGTAACAGACCAATCTCGTGCTTTGCCTCAGCTTTTGCTTTCATGTTTTCACACATATCTGCCATATGGATGCTCTATAAAAAAAAAATCATGAGGATTACTTGCACATAAATAATACGCAAGTTTTTAGAATCTGAAACACAGATACCTGCCTCACAAAAACTTTACAAGGTCTCAAACACTGATCACTCCCAAAACATTTAAGGTTGCCAATCTTACAAGAACAGTTCTTTCAATCTTAACCATGAATACTAAGAAATTAACCTTCAAATTTTGAATATGTTGACCTTCCACTTGTTTCTTGTTCAATTACACACTGTACCTTTGAAAAAGATCCAGTTTGTGTATTAAAAGTAACTCAAAACTACAATAGATAAGGTAGAGGATTAACATCTCTACAATTTCTGTTCTCATTGGATCTACAAAAACCATATTGTTAAAATTATTGTAAGATGTTATATACTCGTTATTCAGCAAAAAACCACACCGGTGAATTCTCAAGCGATCGGGAGCCCATACTGGAGGTTGGAAAGTCCATTGAAGTGAGCTCCTATCTCTTTTGTAAAACAGGGGTAGAGGAGAAAATTGTTCTTTGTTATTTCATTCGTATCTGAATTACCTTGCATGTCTTGAAACTGCACTTTTAAGTTATAAACAATTCTGTCCAAATTTCACTGATCGTCATTGCAAGAGGCTCAAAATTCCTTCTCGATATACCATAAGGCATCTTCTTTTCCAAATGAACCATGTAATTATGGGGCTAATTAACTCCCATTGTTTGTCCACACAAAGAGATTCCTGATGCTCACTCAACTTCGCACTTAATCAAATGGCATGTAGACCTTCAAAATGATACTCCTTTGCTTCTGGTATTGATTCATAAGTGGGTAGTCCTGTTAGGACCAACCAAATGACCAAACCCCATGTGACAGTGTATGTGGTCAATAGGGGGGCAAATACCCTAAGGACTTGTCCCCAAATCTTATGGGCCCTATTGCAATCCCATAAGGCATGCCTCTCTGTTCCCATTTCTTCATTGCAGAAAGAGGAAGGGCAACATGGAAGTAAATTAGCCTTATGTAACCATTTTTTTCTGTCAGCAATTTGCCAATGGAAGGTAGTAATTTTTCTTGAGTTTTTTCCTTCACATAATTTTTGCCCAAAGGATTTTCTGAATTCAGTTTGTATGCTTTGACTTACCCAATGGTTGTTGGCTGTAGGGATGTGTTGCTTCTTTGCTTGCAAGAGAGGGTCTGGCCAGATGTATTCCCCCGAGTTCCACACTAGTCTTCTAATGCAGGAGTTCATGAAGACCCATATCTTCCAGGAATATCTATAAGAGTTGAATCAGGATCAATGATCCATTTCTTTTTATGATAAGCCACAATTCTGATTTTCTCAAAGGTTATGACCTTCTGGAGAGATTTGTAAACAACTTCAGTTATTTATTTCCATTCTATGTAAGTAAGGTCATGAACAGATTATTCTATAAGGTCAATAAAGAAAGGAGTCCTAAGATTGAAGGAAATCCACCTATTTCCTGTAGCCCGCAGGCAGAAAATATTAGTAGAAATCAGTGATAACCAAACCTCTCCAAACTAAGACAGGGCTCTACGTTTAAGCACAGAAAGACATATTCTGTAATCAGACAGCAATCTGCCCTATAATGAACAAGATAAATTTTACCTTCTTCCATAACTCTATACTTTTGTTGAGATCACCGCTGCATCTTTCCCTTTTTCCAGATAGTTGGTATACCTATATAATAAACATTCACACAATATTCAAACAAAGGGAATACTTTCCAAGTAGACAAAGTTATCCAACTATTTTTAAACATGGAGAACTAATACATAAGCACAAATATCAGTTAGCAAAAGAGCATAAAGAAATTGATGGAAGGTGGTTGATAAATAAAGCTAAATGAGAACACATCATTTATATTCATGAAAATTTCTCAGCCACAGGTTTTGAAACAGGAACATAGGTCTCCAGTGTACAACAAAGATGCAGCTATGCATAATTATGGCAATATCAGAGTCATTCATTCATGCAACAACATGTCTATCTCAAGGATCAACTTGATACTCGAAATGCAGTTGTGTCTGACGTCCACTGCATGTTGTCTGTTCAAGAATTATATTAGGAAAGCTAACAATGTCAATCATATTTAAGATTGGATCAAACCTCAAGAAGATGTTTGGATCCTTGCACAAGGAAATTATTGTCCTCGATTTCTCTTGCAAAATCAAGGCATTCCTCAAACAGTGAAATTGCTTTGGAATACTCTCCCAGCTTGGTATATACTTTTCCAAGGCTAAATTTGCCCTACAAGTACATGAGATCTAGTTTTTATGACTGAGACCACCCAATATCACTATTCTATTAAAAATGAGTTTTTCACCTGAATAAGAGTTTTTTTAGAATTGAAGACATTATTTCCGTTCAATCAGAGTTTATACGGATTAAAGATATTATTGTGATGCAGAATGGCACAGCTGTTGTCTAAATAGGCTTCCAAATCGAACAGAAAAAGAAAATGAGATCAAGCATTAGCGAATTTCAATCTTCACCTTGGCTTCATGAGAAAGATTTCCAGCTTGTTTAGCGGTTATCAAGCTTCTTGAAAAATAATATACTGCTTTATGATAATCTTCTGACTCTTCAAAAATACTTGCAATCACAAAGTTGAGATAGCAGAGCTTCCCCACATCATCTATTATTAGTATATGTAAGTGGGCTTATGAAAATCACATTGATCAGTTCAAATGACAGTAGTAGCTTTCAAATTTAACATGAGAGCAGACAATTTAGACCATTCACTTCATAATATTAGACAGGGAAGTATAGCATCAATTCATTCTTTTCCAACGTGGGCCTCATCTGTCATCAGTGAACTGGCCTTAATAAAACTAATGGGACACAAAAACACTTCGACATAGGATCCGTGCCTACCAAAATTGCATTCAACTTCAGCCCACAAACTTAACGCGAATACATGCCCTAGCCCAAAGCATCGATTCACTTACTCATTCCCTGTTTTGAAGGGGCTACATATCTGCAGGCAAAATAAGTGAGAACAGTCTAAAACACCAATGTTTTATGTCACATCCATCTGGATTATCTTGTCATCAATAAACCAAAGCCATTTATAACTAACTTTGAGGATTGTTTTCCCTTGGTTAATTGTCCAGGGAACATTCCCTTTGATTCTTTCCCCATCTTTCAAAGAAAGAGTTTCGTGATATAGCCAGCATTCATACATAATCACAGAGATATCTACACCTATTTCAAAGAGCATGGAATGTCTATGTATGTACCAGATGTTTGAGGGATGGGCAAGGTAGCTAAGGTCAGCTTACAATCCATTTACATATATTCTCCAAGATATGGCAATATTTTCATATAGTATCTCTCAAACGCCATTTTCCCCTCGTAGTTCATTTAACAAAACAGTAGAAAATAAACTTACAAACAAGAACACAAGTTAATACATGCACTATTTTCTAGTGGCTAATGGCTACAAATTTTGGTTATGAATTTAACCTTTTCGTGTCGCTAATTCTGAATCTACAAGGCGTTCACTCAGCTCAGACAGGTGTGTTGATGACAAAACCTGTAATAGATATCTGTTATTAGTATCCAATATTCAAGATTTTGATATGGCTCATAAAAATGGAAGCAAATTATTCAAGGTTCAAGATAGAACAATAGCAGTTACAACTGGTAATGAGGGTTTAGGATTTGCAGAGCCCACAAGGTAGATAGAAACAAAATGATGAAATGTTTTTTCTCTTAACATCATCTCTGAAACGCAACCCTTCCAAGTACAATATTGCCTATACATATGTTCAAAGACACATGTTACGAAGTTAGTTAAGCTATATGAAAGATCACTAATATTTAATGTATATACCTTGCACATTGAACAAATCAATGATACCATGCACTCGAAGTCAATTGAGAAAAATAAAACACAAACAGAATGCAAGCTTACAGAAACAACAAAATGTTAAAATAAGGGAATGTTCGCACAAAAAAGGTTCTACATCTGAGGCTAGATAGTTCCTACTCCTTGAAATCCTTGTTTCAAATGCACGGTTCATTCAACAAGAAACAATCTTTTAAAAAGCCTTGGGATGTGCCTTAAGTATTTATAGCTTCCAATTCATCAGATGATCTTCTAACTTACAGCATACTTACACAGGGACCATAACAATAGCTTGATCATGGACCTTGGTTATTTGTTATCATGTATGTTCGTTAATCATCCTTCAGAATCAGGATAGGCATTAAATTCTGACAAATGTTTGTTTAGCTATTCTTTACAACTATAATAATAGCAATAATGGCAGGAGTCTGAAGAAATTATTTCAGTGCTAAAGTCAAATATTACATGGGATGTAGATTCTCCATCTTGATCTCTTGAAATAATGCTTGGACTTTCTACCTGAGTTAGGTTGAAAAACTCTGCAATAAGAAAAAGAATCCTAATCAAGAAGAGATAACTAAGAGATCTCCATCTGAAAAATATACTGAAGTGGTATTCTAGCCATGCTTCAAACCTTAAAGCATTCTCATAAATATCCATAAATTCGTGGGTATTTTGATGCTTTTGCCAATTAATCCTCTAGCTCCTCTTGACTACCTATGAGCCTTAAATTAGCATTCACATTGATTTCTCTACAATCAGGTAAAAATATGTCAAGTAAACCAGCCATTAGACCTAGAGGTTATCATAAGGAGTACAGCCCTTTCCTTTAAACAGGTTCTGGTCCAATTAAAATATATAGTCGTGAAAAAGATAACCCATTGAATAGGATTCTGACAACATAGATCACTGGGGGATTCCTAATGAAAGTCTACACCCACAAGGTAGATGGGAAAAAAACAATGAAGAGTTCTTTTAGTTCTTTCCTTGTCATCCCAAATTATCCCAAAAACAGGGAAACTACTAGAGCGCAAGTGATGCATCAGAAAAACTAAGTTGTAATGAGAGATCAATGTTATGGTTTGACTCTGAAGCATGAGATTGACACAACCTAGAAGTGGTTATGAGAATAATTCTATATCACAAATCTACTCCATGCAAGATACGATCACAGATGGGAAGGAACGTTGCAAGCACTGAGTTTGGACCCATGATAAGAAAAAGTTCACCATATCAAAATAGAGGCCATTCCTAAAATCAAATTTCAATAGCTTGGGACATTAATGAGAAAGAGCCCGCTATGGAAACTAGATAAGAACATTAATGGAAAGCTGAGAATTTGTCGTCCTATATGATGTCCTATAATTTATGGGTCAGTGTTGATGCATAATTAAACATCGACCTTCAAATAGAGGATTTTTGCCTATTTTACTTTTGGAATCTTGCATGTCCCAGTTCCAATCTTTGCCAAATAAACTACAGATTTTTTTTAAATCCTGAAAAAAAGGCTCCTCCCAAAAGCAAATAAATCTCTGCCATAAATAATGTAATAAGCTTCTAATATTGCATTGCTGGGACTGGTGAAGGGCCATCTGGGATTCTAGCATGTCTTCACGTTGGCTCACTTTAGACAGAAACCTCAATTCCAATTCATATGCTGATAATTTTATGCCATCACCCTCGAACTTTATGGATCATGACATCAATAGAATTCTCTACAGTATAGAACAATGAAAATAACGAAGATATGGTTTCCTGCCCCACATGCTAATAATTATATGCCATCACCAATGAGCTTCCTTATGGAATATGACATCAATAGAATTCTCCATGGCATAGAACAATGAAAATAAATAAAATATGATGTTTCCTATGGACCTTACCGATGAATGCCTTTGGCTTTCCAGAAGACAGCATCTTCATGCATAAATGTTGTTGAACTGGAATAGATGTGCATGTAAGACCATTTTTCATCTTTGTAGCTTCATGTTTAAGCTGTTAAAGTAGAGGGAAAGAGTTATCAAGTACAGTTTAGGTAGTTATCTATACACAACTAACATAGGACATCACATTTTTCTTGTTCACTTTGGAATCACTTGATAAAATTGTGTTTATTCATGCCCTATCTCTACTAGAAAATTAAGATGACACAGTGTGGCTGCAAAATACTTAGCATAGTGGTTTAAACGTGTCCTATCAGTTTCTGAAAAGTGCATGTTCCACAGAGAAAATACATCAAATTTATGAAATATGTTAAATACATCAAATTCTTTCGAAATTCTGATTATTTGCACAGAAGCTAATATAAGCAATTTTCACAAACAATCTTCACTCGATCAATGAACCATGCCAAAAACACCTCTTTACAAGATGAATCCATTCAGCTTGTAAGATGTTTCTAAGCCAAGGGCTTAATCTTCACATGTATATAAATTAATAAATGAAACATAAAACATGCATTAAACACATCAAATACTTTAACAGAAGTACAATAAGTAGACTATAGCACCAGTTTTTATGGTGAATACAATATAGAAGTTGGTGCTACATTCTACTTAATATATGGGTAGTATACAATATTTTGTTATGGATGATGGTTTTAGTCCACAAAAGAATGTTAGACAACGCCGTGCCTAACTCTGCATGGGAACATCTACGTATTCAGATAACTTTAAAAAAGCCAAGAAAATTAGCTTCTTTAAGGTCATAAGTAGTTCCCTTCACACATCCTTGCATTTTATCTCAATCTCGTCATATGCCTTCAATGCATCAAAGTATCTGTTGACTTCTTACAGACCTATGACACACTCATATTGCCAATCCTATATATTGAGAATATTGTTGAAAAACATCGCAGCGCTGATGTAGCAACGACATATTCGATCAAATAAAATTTACCTATATTGTGACGGACTATATATCATTTGGAAACGAATCTAGAAATTCTAATTCCACCTTTCCAAGCAACCAGCCTGTGTACAACCGATGACATAGTCATATCACCACTTGAGAATGTTGTTGATTAACATTCAATGCTGACGTAGCAAGGATGTATCCAATCAAATCAAATGTTCCCCTATTACTGGCAGACTATATCCTTTGGGAGAGTGTACCGAATCTAATTCGACATTTTCCAAGCAAGCAGCCAATGTAGGGCTGATCGATCGTCATGAGATTCCACAATTTCTACTGATTTGTTCACATCGTAAGCAGCATTCCTTAAACACGAGGGTACGAGCATAATGAGAGCCTACCATGTCTCGCATATCATCTGTCAGTTTCCGCTTGAGTTCGGCATGTTTGCTGAGACGAGATTGCTTTATTGAATCGGACGGCTCTTCGAGCCTCTAAAACAAAACAACGGGATCTGAGCGGAACGAACCAAGGAATATCGACCAATGAAAGGTCGAGTTACACTGGAGCGGGGGAGTTTGCAGTGATGGCGGCTTGCAGAAAGGAGGAGAGAGAGAGAGAGAGAGAGAGAGAGAGAGAGAGAGAGAGAGAGAGAGAGAGAGAGAGACCTGCGAGACTGCAACTAAGTTTGCAGTTGTGGCGGCTTGCTGCGATGCGGGATGGAGCGATTCGGACACGAGAGATGGTCTTGCCTCCATCTTCTGCTCCATCTCCGTCTCCATCGCTGTTCTTTGCCTCAACCGTCGGAATCCAGAAACCTGCAGTGTACATACGTATGTTCAGGTGTATGTATACGGTGCGTACATAGGCTGTATACGAATTCATACGGTGTATAAATACATGCCATACATGCATTCATGCACATGATGGCATGCATGTTGCACATGATGCCATGCATGCATACACATGCACACCTCCGATAACGCTTGCTTGTATCTGCGCATTCGTTCAAATGATCGTATCTGGCATCAACACGTCGAGAATCGTATGCATGATAAGATGCTACCGATTCAGTCGAACGTGGGCTATAAAAGTGGTCATCGATTTGTGCGCAAGATTATGCCCACTGATGAGCGCAAAATCGCAAATGAGCGAGGGATGTGCCGATTTCACGGGTTAGGTTTTCATTGAAGTAACGAAAGAGCGTTTGGGGTATGGTTTGGTTCATGTGGCTATTTCGTTTTACTTCGGTTTGGCTTGGGAGGTTTTAAGTCTGCTTTGATTCAGTTTTAGTTTGATTGATATTGGTAAAATAATTTACATACAATTATCGGAACCATTTAAACTGCTGCTCGATTCAGCTTAATTCCTATTTTTTCCAATGCGATTTGGCTCAGTTAAATGCAATGGTTTAGTTCAACTCATCCTTTTATGATTTAGGTTCTCAACTCAGTTCAGTTCTAGAAAAACCGAATTGAACCAAAACCAAACCGGGCCTGTACATAGTAATGGTATCAAACATATAGAATAAGAAACAGTTGTGCTCCCATTCGATTTTCTCCTGAATCCATCCAAAAAATTGCAGAAATCCCTGATCATGTTAATAAGAACAAGTGTATAATTTTTACCAAGCATTCTTGTACAGCTAGTTGCACCATGCTGCAAGAATCAGAATACATAATACTGGAGCTGCTTAAAGCTGTCCTGGGGAAGGCAGTTGGTCGTGATTGTCTTATGCATTTACTCTGAAACTTGAACGTTAAAAGAATATGTCCTGTCTATTTTTATGGTGTATTATACAACACTGGGTCCCTTTGTCCCAACAATTTCATTGGATCTCATCCTCGGAAGTAAAAATCTGCTTTCTTAGATTGCTCATGTCGCCTGATTATCAACTGTTCGCAAGATTCTTCATGCAACTGGCGGCCTCAAAATGTGATCATTTGATATATCCACGATGCTCGATGGAATCCATTGAGTCATTGCTGACGCAAACGGAGTGTCCAGAAATGCTGGCTTTGATGGCAAATGCGACTGCGTGGAAGGAATCATTGATGGAAGATGGCTTACAGAAGCATGTGATGTCGGATGTATCCTTTGGAGATGTGAAACATAGCCAGGAAGCACATTCATAGTCTTCAGATGATTTTCCAACCTCTCTTTTTCCAACTTTAGGGTACATTTTTCATCTCTAAGCTCGTTCTTCTCTGCCTAAGAAATCCCAACAGCACATGACAAAAAAAAAATCTGGTTACACCTATGACTCGACAAATATGTATCAAAATTAGTCATGTTATTTCAACAATGTATCAGTTCAGTTTTTAGAGCCTAAAAATCAACAAGGGCATAATTCAATCTAACGATAAATAGACACAAAAAGAGAAAAACAGACTAGATATATGACACAACTATTACGTCATTTCTAGGATATACCACCACAGGACCAAGAAAATGGAAATAGATAAACACGAACACACAAGGCTTCTTTGAAAGACACAGAAATCTTTTAAGCCAATTCTAATACTCTATCATTCTTCCTTGCCCCATCTCCCTATTTATTTGCTTATGTGGCTTCTGGAGATCAGGGATTTCATTGATGTAACAGCAACATTGTCATAGGATATGTTTTAACCATCCAATTAATAGAACTAAGAGACAATATTACCCGAGACGCTCCCTAAATCTCATTTTGGCTACCTTATCCATCAAAATTGATCGAGATAAATGAAGCAAAATTATGGACGAGGAAATCATTTAGTAGTGTTTTTAATGGATGATGAGTACCTTTAATTCCTTAATAGCCTCTTGAAGTCGATTGTTTGCTTCTTTTAGTTGTTGCATCTCCACCCGCATCTGGCCTAAAATTCTAGTTGCATCTCGAAGGATCGAACCTTTATCGGTCTTCGGGGTTTTACAGGGCTCAAGAAGAGCACTTAATTCCATAAATCTAAAGCAATAAATCAATTCACCTTAATAAATTCCATGAATTATACAAGTTTGTATGCATAAACTCATGTAATGAATAATATACCTGAAGATATGGTTGTCATTTTCTTCAGATATATCATTGTCATACCTTTCTAGATTACTGGATAGACAACACTGTTTTTTTGCATGCATTACAGTACTTTTGAGCTAGCTAGAACTGCCCTAAGAGACTTCACACATCACCAGTTTTCCTGAAGCTTGAGTTTAAGCTGCTATGAAATTGGATATGCCAAGGAGATTCCTAACTAAAAATGGCACATACCTGTCATTTAACCGATCTCTACGCACTTTTTCACGACAAGCTTTGTTACCAACTCCATGGACTGAATCACGTCTAGACCTTATTACAACATGCAGGTGGACATAATTAGCGATTCAGAGTTACAATAGTTATAGGATTTTGACATCTGTAACAGACCTTTTCCTTGAACTATCTTTGTCTTGATCACTTTCACTGCAACATACCAGAAAGAGAATGAGAATGAATACCACTACTCAGTTACAAAATATCAAAGCACTCGAAATATACTGCCAAACCTTATCCTTGAGCACGATTTATCCTGATTTAATGATTCTTCCTGAGAAATTTCATGCTCCAAACTGCAAAAACAAAACATGGATCAGGTATTGACCATCAAATAGAAAAGTTTACTTGACGAAAATCACTTTCAGAGAACCTGAATGGTATGCCTAATCTTCCCATCAAGTTTACTATGGATAAACTTAATAATTGTAGCCCTATGTAATGAAGTTCACGCATAGCAAAGAAAGAAATTCTTTTGAAAAATTACTAACCGGATATGTTAAACAAAAAGATGATTAATAAAGGACATCTATCACTCTCACACTGTGCAAAATCCCAAAAAATCCAATAAACACAAGATCTCCTGATTCAAGAGCACAGTGGTAATCTACTCAGTTCACCATACATACAAATTCTAAGTCACAAATTGTTCATAGCTGAATACTTCAACTCAACCATTCCTACTTTCTGCAGTTGACATGCATCAGTTTTCCACATCCGTGTGATCCATGTACACTCATTTGTCCATAATTGCATGAATCTGCACATCATCTGATTCAAAATTTCTTTTGAAACGTACTTAACCGTTTCTGCTTTTCTGCGGTTTCTCAGCCTTCAATCGCTTATATGCCTTATTTTCCGACTGAGAACTTGGAATTTTGCACATAAAGAACCGTGTTGAATCACGCACACACGTTCAAATTCTAAGTTTTACACAGAAATTGTTTGCATATCTTTTCATAAATGAATTCTCACATTCTACGGCCCTTCATTATTTAATCACAGCTTTAATTGTACTCCAGCCTGCTAACATAAATCTTTCTGCTCAAAAAACTACCCTCCAGCTGCTTAGGCTTGCAATCTGAATGCTTGTGGCAAAATCTCCACTTTATAACCTCCGACAGACGAAAGAACCTCTTTTATTAACTTTGTTGAAGATCTTAATTTTTCAGAAATAACTCAAGCATCCTGCTGGTTTATGATTTCAAAGGACAAATGGGAGAAATAGGGTTGGTGGCATAACAAGCCCATCTGCTAAGTTGAATTCAACTACCTATGTTGAAGTCACCCATCCGTAATCTGTTTTGATCATCTCAATTGTCGAGGAAATCAAGCTGTGAGTTAGAAAAGCTTAATCACTCGTATATGTCTTTCCATTCCTCCTGCTTATCTTGATTAAATCGCCTTCAATTCTTGCTGTTCAGAAGCTCGGAGGAAAAACAGGTGGGAAGTGGTTCTGGAAGCAACTCTTGATCTTTCTCATATTTCTTCCCCTTCTTTCTACTTTTCTTGGTTAAATATCTTCCTCCATATGTCATAGCTTAACAATTCAATCTTTCAAATCTATGTCTGTCTCCAGGGATGGAAAAACGAACCGATAGACAGAACACGAACGTTCTTACTTCAAACTATCACATGTCCACATCCATCATTATCCTCGTGTTCTTAACACAAAACATAACAAGTGTTTCGTCCTTGCTTGGATCAATGATTTTTCATTATCGCCGCCATAGCCATCGTCATCGTCATCGTCATCATCTGCCTTTCTTCGTCTTCTATCATCATCATCGTTGCCTTCATCGTCAACAAAATCTTCCTTCCTTTCTTTCCTTCCTTCCTTCTTTCCTTCTTTCCTTCTTCTTCTTCTCCTTCTCCTTCTCCTTCTCCTTCTCCTTCTTCTCCTTCTACTCTTTTCTTCGCGACTTACACACAGCTGACACTACAATCGAGCAGTGATCCAGGTCCGAGGAATCGGAAACGCAGAGATTACCTGAGGGAGGAACGGTGGAGATCGTCATCGTTAGACACGGAGGTATCCCAGAGCAGGTGATGGCTGCTGTCGTCGACGAGATCAAGGTCAAAGAGCCATGAATTGGTTGCAGGAG
The DNA here is from genome assembly GCA_037176905.1 of Azolla pinnata. Classification (NCBI taxonomy): domain Eukaryota; kingdom Viridiplantae; phylum Streptophyta; class Polypodiopsida; order Salviniales; family Salviniaceae; genus Azolla; species Azolla pinnata. Next base: position 24,090 of record JBBBWG010006446.1, on the reverse strand, counting down.
GAGGAGACGAAGAAGAAGAAGCCATCCGAAAGCGATCTTGATGGAGAAGAACGAGGAGGAGGAGGAGGAGGAGGAGGAAGGGGTATGTGATTCAGGTGAGGCTACATGGAGGAAGATGGAGGAACTCGATCGACGACGGCGGGAGGGGGAGGAGGAGAGGACGCCATGGCAAGCGCAGGAAATCGCCGAAGGTCAGAACGAGATGTGGTCCCTTGCTGCGCTCTTTTCTTCCTTTGTGGAGGCGGCCAGGGATCGTCATGGCCGTCGTCATCGCCGTCGTGGCAGGGACTGAGGAGAAAGGAAGGATCGTGGGGGGCAGATTCCATCGCCTAGGGTTAGGGTTAGGGTTAGGGTTTGAAACAGAATATACGCAGAGGCCGCAGATCACAGACAGAGACAAAGAGAAAAGAGAAAGAGAAGAGAAGAGAACGAGAAGAGAGAGACACAAAAAAAAACAAAATTTTAAAAACAAAAAAATATATAGATAGATAGATAAATGAATCAATTAAATTAAAATTGAACTAAAAAAAAAGGGCCCAAAAAAGTCGCGCGCCTTTTGTCGCCTTCCCGCCAAAACATTTGTGCCGTCGGATCGTTTTTTTAAATCGGCCGCGCTTTTTTCTTCCTTTTCCCGCGCTTTGCTTTTCCCGCGCTTTTTTGCGCTCTGCGTTTTGTCGTCTTCCTCGGATTTTTCTTCTTCTTTTTTTTTTAATTACGAGGAGAAGGATTTGTCCTTTATTTTTCTCATTGCCCACAAAAATTAGAGTTGCACTATACAACAAATTATTGGCTATAATTCTTTGTTTGTTTGTTTATTGGGAATTATAAACTGCATCTTAACGCCTGCTGAAATAAAGAATTAGAAATCGACGCCTCATCTTATCTTCCAGCAAAAATTAACATTCAATTAATTCCGCTGCTATTGATTTTCTTCCTGATCACTCTTCTCACCGATTGATCGTAAACGTTTCCCTTATTATATCCGATTAACAAAAGTTGGTAATTATTAACGCGTCAATCTGGCATTAATCAAATTATTGAGAATTAATATGTGAGTTGATTATTTGATGTTAATTGAACACACGATTAATTTATTTGCTTTAATTTGTAATTTTTGGTTTTGGTGAGGCGTTAAAATGTAATTTATAATTTTGTTAGGCGTTTATCGGCCATTTTCCCTCATTTGTTTGTTTATTCTTCTTGAAATGTAACCCTGTCATTAGTTAGGCTTAAACAATTGGTTACAGGCCCTCGTAAGAAGTAATGAATTATTATTTACACTTAGAAGAAGAGAGCAACATAAATACACTAGTATTATTGTTGTTATAATTGTTTTATTTTTAATACATGAATGGCCACCATATATTTGATGAATAACATAGCAAGAGCTTGGAAATTGTTGTTGTTGTCGTTGTTGTTACAAAGGCCTGTTGTGACGCAAGATTATGCCAGTTTCCTAGTGTTCGAGCTGCACCGATGGTCAGTATAATGGGCTAGGCTTTCATCCGAAACAACCTGATAAGTGTCAAGGACAAGTGAATAGTGTAAGAGAACTGTATGGGTCAAACAAATTGAGCAATAAGAGAAGCTAACCGAGTAAGAAAGGAAGCCGATGAAAAGAGTGAATGATATAACGACGATAACTTTACAGTCTAAAGTCGACTGAGCTCTCTGTGTCCAATCTCATAGATACTCTTTCTCTCTTCTGTTCAATTGCCTTCCTTTCAGACTTAGGTTTGGTGTTAGGAAACAGAGCTTCTGAGGGAGCACCCGAATCCCTGGATTCATATCGGAAGAGAGATCATCGAGTCTCCTGATTGGAGGATTCTATCACGGAATGCCTGTAACACGTGTCGATTATGCGACACGCAAGGGCCTGCAAATTGGCGACGATGAATACAACAGACATGTTCATTCATGAAGAAGGCAGAATATTGACCCTAAGCCCTCATAGAAATGCCCTCCTTTTTATTCCATTGGCATGGTGGGGACTTCTTCTCGATATCTCTCGGAGATCGTTGTTCAAGGGACCTACCTGCCTGCATGTTGTTATGAGCTTAATAATAAGCCCATTGGGATTATTCCCCTTCCTCTAATCTTTCATGTGATGGGCAATAATCCAATCTCCTTTGTTTTGGAATATTCCGCCTTTGACATTGTTTTTTAGTCCAAAAGCAGTAGTGGTAGTGCCTTCTTTCTTTCTCTCTTTCTCTCTTTCTCTCTTTCTTTCTTTCTTTCTTTACACATAACATGTTTTGCTTGACAAAGCAAATCTCTTTTGGAGTGGCATCACCTGCTTTTGCTATTTCTTTCTGCAAAGCTCTCTTTGTATCGTTCCGAATTCCAATTGTTTTTTGTGTCGATGCCAAACGTAATTGTTTTAACTCATAACAGCATCTCATGATACCATTCCTCCCCCCTTCATTTTCATACCAACAATACAAAACCTCATACACAGATGTTCTGACATGCCTCTAGGCTTTGCCCATCATATCTATCTATCAGTTCTATGGAGTAGTAATCGAATCCCATTGGAGGAACTCGATGAAGGCCAACGACATATTGAGCGGGAGCATAGAGAAAGACAAATCGAAGAAGATTTTGCGTCTCCACCATACTAAATATATTCGGAAGGTACCGCCAAAGAATTTCAACATGGATGTCCTCTCTTTCTCCCCAGGTTGCATGCTTTGAACCGTTTGTCAACAACTTTGCATTAAAGTTGATCTTGGGGAATAACACAAATTATTTCGGGGGCAACAGGAAAACACCTTTGATTATGAAGAATAAGTAGATGGGAAAACATTGAATCCGGCAATTTACGAAACAATCAATGCAATCACGCATCTAGAAAGCGAGATGCAAACTGGCCTTCATGGAATGCATAGAACCGCTTGCAAAAACTCTTGTGTTAATATAGAGAGAAATTGTGAGTACACTACAGGGGCAATATTTAGCTATAGAAAGAATATCTGAATCGGCAGAAAAAAGATGTTTACCGTTTCATCGTTCCTGGGAAAAGAAACATCTTTTATACACGAAGAGATACTTAGATTGTCTGGTAATATAAACCACCTCCTTGGCTCTTTTGTTTTGATGAGGCTAAGCAAATGATAATTGGTCTCTGGTATCCTTGCTAGTGAATTGTATCGCTTGACTTCAGGCCCATTTGTATAGATGTTTGACATTATTCAATACTAATGAAAGGATCTTTATACAATAATAAAAAGCAAACCTCTCCCCATGACATCGATCCGATGTTGTGGCGGAGGTAGAGACAAAACATGCGATAACAACACACAATTGTGCCATTATACATAACAATCAAATATCCTTCTATGAATTGAGAGAATATACAAATCACGAACAGCTAAACAGATCGGGATATGCAACAGAAAGCAACATACAACACCAACGCAAAGTTGCCTGCAAGCGTTTGTTTGTTCTGATTTGTGTATGCACATAAGGAATATTGGCATATACTCATGCATTCAAACGTATGTACACCTATATACCAAGCTAAATACCCCGACACTTGCTTCTTGTCGTTTCCGAACCTGTATCTGTCAGATCTAACTGCTTTTCACTTGTTGCAGGTAGCCAAAACCATCTCCTTCAGTTAGGCTCGCGTGGCCGGTTTGAATGAGGTCTCGAGGCAACGAACATGATTAGAAAAGCCAGTGCCTTGGCTTGTATTGAGTGGAAAACATCCGGAGTAGAATGACCACCATTTCAGAGAGGAATGCCCAGGCAATTGCTCGGATGTTCTGACAGATTGTTGGGAAGTAGCAGGCAAAGCTTTACGAATCCCTTGTTTCTAACAAGCAAAGTTGTTACGTATCCCCCGTCACAGGTATTATGGTCATAAATGGACAATGGAGGTAGTTCTGTAATCATAATTTTCCGATGACTCACGGCCAGTTGGCGAAAAAGAGAATCGAAATTGAATCGGCCAGATCTGCTTGTTGGGTCGATCTGGCCCCTCAGCTCACCTCCGACCATCTTGCAGTATGCTAAAAGAACAGCAACCGGGTGATTAGCCGATTCGCAATCCTCGAGCGATTCGGAGAGCGATCGCTCCTCGGCCTGCGAGCTTCGCGATTCGGGCGCTTCCAGAGATCCGATTCAGCACGGATTCTTTCGCGAGCATCGATCGGATTCGCCTCAGATCGAGGACCGCTACGGAAGATGTCGACAGACTTATCCCGAACCCAAAACCCAAAACCCCGAGCCCATCCTAAACCCTAACTCTAAACCCTAACTCTAAACCCTAACCCTAAACCCTAAGCCCATCCTAAACCATAAACTCCGAATACTAAATCCATCCTAAATCCCGAGACCATCCTAAACCCTAAACCCTAAACCCTAAGCCCATCCTAAACCCTAAACTCTGAATACTAAATCCATCCTAAACCATAAACTCTGAATACTAAACCCTAAACTCTGAACATTAAACCCTAAAACCCTAAACCCTAAACTCTGAACATTAAACCCTAAAACCCTAAA
>JBBBWG010006446.1:6579-19484 GCA_037176905.1 Azolla pinnata | reverse complement strand
TAAACTCTGAACATTAAACCCTAAAACCCTAAACCCTAAACTCTGAACATTAAACCCTAAAACCCTAAACCCTAAACCCTAAACTCTGAACATTAAACCCTAAAACCCTAAACCCTAAACTCTGAACATTAAACCCTAAACTCTGAACATTAAACCCTAAACCCTAAACTCTGAACATTAAACCCTAAAACCCTAAACCCTAAACCCTAAACCCTAGCTTTCAGCTTTTCAGCGTTTGGCTTTTCCTGTGTCCGTTTCCCATTTGCGTTTGCGTTTGCGTTTTGCAGATGAGCAGAATCGCCGTCGTCGCCATCGCCGTCGCCGTCGCCATCGCCATCGCCATCGCCATCGCCATGCTGAAGCGCTGCCTGCTTGCTTGCTTCCTCTCCGCTCTGCTGCAGATCGCCGGCCTTCTCCTCTTCGTCCTCGGATTCTTCCCCGTCAAGCCCACCCTCCAAGGCACGAGGTAATTCCCCAAATCGCTCGTCTCCTGCGCTCCCGCATCGTACCTCGCGTTTCAATCCTCGCCGCTCCCTTTCTGTTTCCCCCCAGTCCTGCATTCTGCTGTTTCCTCCTCTTTTCCTTTCTACGCAGCGTTTCCTATTTCTGTTTGAAATAGGTTGCTTTCGTTCTCGCTTCTGATCTTCTAATTTCTTTTCTTTGCGTTAGTTTTTCTCCAGTTTACCTTAATTTCCTGAAATCAGCCGTGCTGTTTGCCTTCTCGTCCCCTCTTCGGTTTTCTCGTTAGACCTGGCTACACTTGTCCTGGAGGAAATGTTCATTTTCTGCTTTTCGGACTTTTGTTTCTGTTTCACTTGTATACTTATCACCCATTGTTCCTGATTTTCCCTCACGATTAGAACAAACAAAACCTTCTCATTTGCAGCGGTATCGAAAGCTTCGAGTCTACATGTGCTGAAGATGCGGACCATATTCCAGTATCTGGAAATATTCATCTTTTGAAGGTTTGGTTTTCATTTTGTAATGCAGAATATGTTACTTGGGTCATTTTGTAATATTCATTGTTTTCATTTTGTAATGCAGAATATGTTACTTGGGTAGTTTCTCTCTACATTTATATCTCATTTACACTGGAGTTTGGGAAAAAAGGGATTTTAGGTCTAAAGAAAGCTTTTTTGACAGCCAGAAACCTTAATCCCAATGCCTTGTTTTAAGAGTTATTTCACTGAAAACGAAATCAGATATTAGTAAAAGCTCTAAACATTCTCACAATCCTAAAAGAATCACTCCAACTGAGAATGGCCTTCATCAGAGATGTATATGTACGTTACAATTGCAATCTTCTCTTTAACATTCTACAGGGTAATGATGGAGAAATTTTCATGAATGTAATTCAATACATTCTCATTTTCCATCATTCCAGAAAGGGATACAGCTTTTCCTATGGTGTTTTTCCTATCCTCGTAAATCCTGACATGTTATTTTGTTTATATTGCCAATAGAGATTGAGCAAGTCACAATCTCGTTGACCAAGAGAATCATGCTATTGCAGGAAAAGCTAGGGATGGATCCTCTGTATACTCGCGTTGTGCTTATGGTATCCCTTCTATTGTTTGACCTCTTAAGTAGGTTGTTCAAGTAAAACACTAATATTATTAATTATTTTAAATCTAGGTGATCGATGGATTTCCTGCAGAATTCTTGCTTGGGAAAGGTGATTCTCCCGCCCAGAGAGAGATGGCAGAAGCAATGCAGTTCACTCAAAGTTTGTTAACCACGAGAAAAGCTATTGGTTTCCATGCAAGAGCTGCACCTCCAACAGTAACAATGCCTAGATTAAAGGTCATTATGGGCTCATGTATATAAACTTTTGTTTTGTATGGATATTGGTGATCATAGGACTTTGCTTTGTGACTCATAATCAACATTGTGCAGGCCATGACATCGGGGGCCATTGCAGGATTTCTAGATGTAGCATTCAACTTCAATACACAGGCAATGCTTGGTGACAGCCTCATTGGTATACTTGTTCGATTCTTTTTCCTAGAAAAACCTGCATGTTAGCATAGCATTTGTAGGAATTTCTTGGCTTTGTATATGAATTTGAAGAACATTGTCATTTTAGTTCTTTGACTTGCTTGATTGGAAGTTTGAACACTAGCTGATGGGCACAGTTGATTCGATATTGGATTGACATGGAAGGTTTGTTTTTTTCAAGAAAATTGAATGGGCATTAATGCCCTCCTGAAACATGGAATTCGTTATTCATTAGATTTGAGAATCCATGTGATGATGTTAAAAACTGTAATTTCATCACGATCGTGTCAGAAAACTTCTATTTTTTTGAGCTTTTGCAGTATTTTTTGAATTACTTACTAATAAGAAGGTGAAATCTTGATGACTAGGTCAATTGGAGTGCTTGGGAAGGAAGATGGTTATGTATGGGGATGAGACGTGGCTACGATTATTTCCCCACGCATTCATTCGCCATGATGGTGTTAGCAGTTTCTATGTGAGAAAACGTTGATTAGAAGATTGTTTGTATTGTGCCTGTCTGACACAGTTTCTACAATTTTCACAATAGTTTGTGTTCTTTTATTTACTTGAGTTCTCCTGTCATCATTGCTGTATAAGTCCCATAAACCAAGGCTTCTCCCATTTAGTATTTCATCGACATTGTTTTTCTTTATTTAATTTGGATTTGGCAGCCATTTCTGACCTTGCTTCCCACCTTTTTAGTAGGTTTTGCGTGGTTTTATGTTTAGCTTTTTAGTAGCTTGTTTATGTTTCCAAGTAGGGTTTTATGTTTGTAATGGTTATCTCATCTTTAGTTTGGAGCTACTGAGTGAATTCACTCCTTGTAGAATTATCGATTTAGTTTCAGATGATGCATTTTGTTTCCTGTCTGTAGGGTCCAATGTCTTGTAATTGTGATTATATCCATTCAACTATACTGGATGGGGAAACCATGTTCCAGTTTGCATGGTCTCTAAATATATGCAGGCACTATTTTTTGTCTTTTCTGTGTCGGAAACACACTCTTTGGCACTCATATCTAAATGGTTATAGGTGCGTTTGTAGGTTAAAGACACAATTCAGGTTGATAACAATGTGACTCGACATCTGGAGATTGAATTGAAAAGCCTTGATTGGGACCTTCTTGTATGCTTTTTCTTACATATAATCAAATTTGTTTATCAACAGCACCTTTTTTTTACTGTTCTTCTTTCCCAATGTTGGAATAATGAAACATTATCCATTCCATTTGCCCAAAGATCCTTCATTATTTGGGCCTGGACCATGTTGGTCATTTAGGAGGACGATCCAGGTAATAACGGTATATTGATAGATTTTCTGTTGTACTTCTGGATACAATACATTCTAATTAGGGCTATCCGTCTAGCCCTTTGATGGTGTCGAAGCTTCAGGAAATGGATGCTGTTATTCAACATTTGTATTCATCTCTGATAGAAGATAAGGACAAGGATGAGACTCTAGTGGTAAGTGTTATGGATGCTGAGTTTTTTCTAATTTACTGGATATAAGACCAGTTATACTTCGTTTCCATCTATTGTGTAAACTCGAGACTTGAGTAATATTATTATTGTAATCTATGTAAGTGCACATTTAGGACTGGTGAGATTTTCTTTTCGTTTATTAATTAGGTGCGAAGAGTAGAGAAATGTCTATACCCAACTCGTATAATACATTCTCTACTATTTTGGATCCATTCTCTCATTAAAGCATGGGAAAATGTAGCACTGCTTCTGCATACCTGTTGAACATTTTTTTATTATGAAGTTCATAATTTTAGATGCTGTCACCAAAATCTTACTAATGTACACAACAATATTTTACAGGTTGTGTTGAGTGATCATGGGATGACTTATGGTGGTAATCATGGAGGTGCAAGTTTTGAGGAGACTGACTCTTTGGCACTCTTTATACAAGGAAGAGAACTTCCAAAATCTATCCGTTCTGAAAATCGATTGCAAGTAAGAAATTCTTGATTCTGGAGAGATGTTTAAAGTGTGACGGCATTCTTTTATCATTTCAAGTGGATTAAGTCACTCGTGAAGGTTAAGATTTATAGGTCGACGTGGTTCCAACTCTAGCTTTATTGCTTGGAATTCCAATACCAAAGAACAGTGTTGGGGCTCTCCTGACTGAGCTATTTGATACCTTGACTGGTAGGTCTTCAACAGAATTTTTATGTTTACAAATGATTTCATAACCTTCAAACAGTATGCAAAAGTATGCTATTTTTGTCACTTGCATGAAACTTGCATTTAGGAGAAAAATCACATTGAGCGTCAGTAAAATTGCATTTTTGTTAAGTGTGATGTTAATGCAGAGTTTGAAAGCCTCCCTCCTCACTATGGCAATTCTAACAGATAAAGAAAAACTTCGAGCTTTGGAAGTGAATGCATGGCAGTTGATGAGATTGCTGAGAGTCCGATCTCCAAAATCTCCATGTCTTGGCTATATTTGCTCAAAAAAGACAGCTTCGAAGGTTTATCATGAGACTACCGAGGATAGAGACATTGCTAAGTTCTGTTCTCTGTTTGACACTGCCCAAGATATGCATAAAAGATGGAGAGCTTCCTCATGCAAAAGGTGAAGGTTGGATATTTCTCAAAAGCAATGCTATTTGGCCCTGGTTTTCCTGTTTCATCTTATCTTTTCAGTTTAGATAAACGGTTTCTGTTTATACAGAGATGAGTCAACCTGTAATACAGTAAACTTTGGGACAGTTTCTGAAGCGTACATAAAATTCCTCCATGCTACTTCAGATTGGCTCGCAAGGGGCACCACTGAGGTTCATGTTCTTTTGTCTTATAGGCTTTTTCTTGCAAAGCAGCATGTCAATTATGCTAAGTATTTGGATATATCTGATAACAGAAGAGAAAGCTTCTAGTTTTCGGTGGTGGTCTTCTCATGCTCATCTCGTCAATGATTTTTGTAAGTATCTCTTTTTGGGTAAATAAGGAAACCAATGGCAGATTGGGTCTTCAAATCTGGAAGCTTGAGAACTTGTTTTCCTTAATTGGAATTGGTGGACATGCGTTGAGCTTGAACTCGAGCTCGTTGGTTGAAGAGGAACAGTTCACGTTATACTTTTTGGTAGTGACTATATGGTTCTTATTCCTTAGAAAGACATGCCAGCACGCAAAATCTTGTGATACATCAACGCAATTTAAGAGCTTTGCCAACACCTGCAATATGTTGCCCAGTTCATTGTCTTTTGAGAAATGTGACAACAGTATGAGGAAATGGCCACAGGCTGAAGTAACGACCCAAGTTTTTGCTATATTTATGGTTCTAGTCACAGGGAAGATAGTCCGAAGTTGGCATCGAAGTGGTGTAAACTGGGCGCACCTTGTTGACATTGCGAAGTGGATGGAACAAGGCGATGCGTCGATTCTCTTTGGAGCTCATCTTTTGTCACTGGCAGCAGTGGTTGTCATTTCCTGGTGGTTGGTGTTACAACAAACACCACGAAACGTTATGCAAAAAGCCTGTGCTTGCAGCTTGACTTTATCTGGATTGCTTATCATGGCATACACAGTGCGAACGAAAGACACTGGAATGGGCCATGATGATAATATATCTATTAAGTTAGCCCAACTGGTGTATAGTACTCTGGGTTTTACAACATTATCTGCAATCATGTTCACGCCTTGGTTTATATCTTTCTTTGGAAAAGATGTTGCTAAAGATGGTTTTGACAGAGTCCTGACAGTCAAATTCCAAGAATCTCTCAATTTTATTGGGAAAGTTATTATCTCATGCTGGTGTTTGTTACAGCTGCTTCTGCAGCAGCCTGTTAACTCAGTTCCTATGGTTATCCTTCTCCTCCAGCTTATCTGCTGCTTGATTTTCTTCAATCTCACAGGCTCGACATACAGCCTGTGGTTAAAAGTGAGTCACAGATACTATCCTGTCAGTTGGATCACCTATTTATGTTGATTAAGATTGTACTTTTGAATCGTACTGTTCAGGTAGTGGTTTTATACTGGATGGGAGGTGCTGGGCATTTCGGGATGGGAAATACAAACACCCTAGCAACAGTAGATGTTGCTGGAGCATATATTGTAAGGAAATCAGTGGAGATTTTTGTTTGTGATTACATGTGTAAGCATGTTGAGATTCATAATGACTTGTGCTAGTACTGCTTGGACAGGGGTTAAGCCAACATTCCATCTATTTCACGGGAATATTGGCGTTTATGATCACTTATGCAGCTCCACTTTTATATGTGATGGGGATTTTCTTACTTATTTCTTTCATTGATGGTGCTAAAGAAGAAAACAGGAGCACGCGTAGGGATCATTGCCTTTTGGAAGCATTCGCCCTTCCTTCTAATGTCCTGTTATCTCTCAGCTCAGTAATCGTTCTCGTGTTCAGTTCAGTCATGGTCCAAATGCAAGGTCACCTTTTCATATGGAGTGTATTTTCACCAAAGTAAGCATCGACCCTAGATTCTCTAATATCACATTCTCTAGATTAGGCATTTGTCTAAAAGCGGGTGCTGGGTGCTGTTTGTAGGTATATCTATGTATGTTTTGCAGTACTTAGCACCTATGTGGGAGTGCTAAGCAATGCATTTGTCAGCGTCTACACATTCTTAATTGTTGGCAGGTTTGCAACATAGATGTAGTTCGAATATCAGATTCAGAGAACCCAAAATCCAAATTTCTTCCCAGGTAATCATCTAAATGCCTGTGGCTAGTTCATGCAAACATTAATTGATTATGCTTTTCTATGATATACAGGTTAGGTCTTTTGAGCGTGCCATGTTATATACTGTGAGGCGTACAGCGACTCCATGATTTTGTCAACGCTTCCAGACAGTCAGATTGTCAGATCAATAAGAACGTATATTAAAAGATCTTTTTACTAATCAGATCGTATCTTAAGCGATTTTCTTGAGTGATTTTATGGCTGTGATCTTGGCATCCTCCTAGTGGCAATATTTCTCAACATCTTTTCTAGGAGCATCCCACCAGCGCCGAAGCTTGTAGGCCAAACGGAGGTCGGACAATGACTCAAGTTCTGAACCATCTACTCCATAACACATCCATGGTGTATGCGGTACTAGATTTATGAATAATTTTGGGATTAGTGCCAACCGAACTTCTAAAATTTGCCTTCAATTCACCATGAGTTTCACTACTTTCTATCGAATCTGTCTTTTATCTTGCATTCGCACCGGCCTGATTATATTATATACCCGCAAAGAGGAAGAGGAAGAGGAAGACTGCGTGGTCTTTGCGATGATGATGATTGATCTTCGCTTAACTTATTTGCCCATGTATCAAAACTGTTGTTTCTGTCGGTTACAGAAACTCCATCACGGTTTTGTGGCTTATCGCTGACATGTTGGAGGCTCGAATTCAAATGTTTGCGACAAAAATGATGATTGATCCATGGAATACAAAATGAGAGGAACTCTTTGTTACCTCAAATTTACTTCCAGTTCAGTTACAATTTTGGCTTATTTGATGACAGGATTGAGGCTTGAAATAAATTATGTAGCAATGATCTGACCACAGAAAAGGCCAATAAGATGATTGATCCTTACAAATACAAAGATGATTGATCCTTACAAATACAAATGGCACAAAACACTTTGGTAGCTCCCTTATTTACAGCTTCAATTCAGAGGGAGTTATTATCTTTCAGGCTTGGAGAATTAATTATACACACCCTATGTTAGTCAAGTGGAAGATGGCTGATCAGAAACACGCATGAGGAGTTGGGCAGCTCCCAAGCTTTTGCAAGATTTAGATACACAGATGATAATAGAGATCTACAAGGCTATGGCGAGCATCACGAAGTATTTACATTCTGCGCTGACTCTATATACATCTCTGCAATCGCTGCATTCATCGCAGCTCCTAAAGGCAGAGTATCCTCGTCTAGCGAGAAGTATGGCGAATGGAACGTATGCGATGCGTTCTCGTTCTTGTTCTTCGCCCCCAAGAAGAAGATTGCACCGGGTACCTTCTCCAAATAGAAGGCGAAATCTTCCCCTCCCATCGTGGGCTCGCACAGAAGAACATTTCGCTGTCCTAACATCAAGCTGCCCACCTTCTTGATGTGCTCATACATCTTCTGGTCATTGATCAAGGCTGGATAAAACTCCATGCCCTCGTCGAATGCCACTACCGCTTCACAGCCAGATACTCTGGCTTGGTTCTCGATAACCTGCGTAAACAACAAAGAGATGCTTAGCATCTTCATTTCCACCTTCGATCGTTGTTTCGATGCTCGCATTCATAACTATAAACCGCGCCGCGGCTTTGGTTAGATTTGTATCTCAAGCCCAACCAACCTCTTTCATCCTTGTTTTCAGCTTCGCACAGCCTTCTTTGGAGGTGCTCCGAACCGTCCCTTTGATCGTCACTTCGTTAGGAATGACATTCAAGGCATCGCCACCTTGCACAGATGTCACTGACAAGACCTGTTGTGAATGAATATATAATCCTCCAATGCTTTTCTTTGATAGACAACATGATGCTCACTCCATGAACAAAACATGCGGTTCTGTCGAGAGACCGCGAAACCCTAAAAACCTTCGAAGAGAGCTGAATCAAACTAAACCAAATCACTTGACCAGTTTAAACCACTCAAACTGGTTAAAATGCAGTTTCAAGCCGTTTAAACTGTGGTTTCAATTTAATTGAAGCTAAGAAAGGCAAGGCCACCCAACACCAGTCAAACAAAATTGGCAAACTGTGTAAAGCTGTGGTTTCCAGTCGGTTCAAACCAAACAAGAAAACCCTAAACGGTTGATTAAGGGCCAAACTGTCAAAACCCTAAATGATTCATGAAGGACCCCTATCAAGAACCAAACAATGAAAAGCCAAATCTGGCAAACCCTGTTGAGGGAACAAAACTGTGAAAACGTCAAATGGTTCAAGACTAAATTAGACGCTAAGCCAAACTTGGCTCTCTCGGAATCAAACCCTATTGAGAAACGGAAACCGTCCTAAACCCTAAATACTAAGTAATGAACGACTTTAGCCTAAGCCAAACCTGGCTGGCTATCTCCAACCAAACCCTGTAAGGGACCAAACAAAACGGAAAACCATGGAATTTTAACAAGTTTGTTAAGTAAGGGCGGAGAATCCTAAAGCCAAACCTGGCCATCGAATGGATTGGTCTCCCGTGAGATCAGTTGTTGCAGGCTTGCGATGATGAATGCGGTGGCGAGGATGGGATCTCGGGTGAGGTGAGGGGCAGCAGCATGTCCACCTTGGCCGGTGATGGAGGCTCGAAAGAACCCCGCAGCTGCACACATAGCACCAGGCTTCGCAGTCATGATTCCTGAATTGATCTCAGGATGCACATGAATGCCGAAGATTGCTTCGACCCCTGTCAGGGCCCCATCTTCTATCATGCGCAATGCACCGGCTCCTCCTTCCTCCCCAGGCTGGAAAATCAGCTTCACTGTGCCCTGATTATTCAAGGATCAAATCGCATTACAGCCCAACAACAACAACCAACAATAGCCACCACAAAAGGAGTAGAGAACTCCACAATCCCAAACATAAAACAAGCAAAATACCAAATAACCATCTACGGTCATGTATCCTCCCCTCCCTCCCTGCCTCACAATTCGGACGATTCTAAGAATTTCGATATTCCATCCCAATCTGCACAAACTGATTGTGTTACTTTGTGGGCTTTTGACTCCGTATATACTCCGACAAATAAGGGAGTTTGTTATTCGGGCGCTAAGCGTCTAACCTGCTTTGCATACCATATGCTTTCATATACGTTCTTATATATATATAGCAGAAAAAGGCCGGGGAAGGACCAAACCCTAAACCCTAAACCCCAAGACTTTTGATATCTATGGCAATCTGCACAACCTGATTTTGTTTCTTTCTGGGCTTTTGCATCCATTGGGGAGGTTTCCAAATCATAATGCAGACCTATATACTCGGACAAAGAAGGGAGCCACTTATTTGGGTGCTTAAGTATCTAACCTGCTTTACAATCCCATATGTTTTCATAGATGTTTTCACCTCCGAGTGACGTTTTCCTGCTCTTAATAATGTAATTACCCCCAACAAAGAGAGAGAGAGAGAGAGAGAGAGAGAGAGAGAGAGAGAGAGAGAGAGAGAGAGAGAGAGAGAGAGAGAGAGAGAGATGGAAACCGGCTATACCTTGAGCTTGTCTTTCCTTGCTTGAAGGAGCTTGGCTGCTCCCAAGAGCATGGTCACATGGGCATCATGACCACATGCATGCATTTTACCAGGATGCTTGCTTTTATGCTCCCATTCCACTAATTCCTGACATTTCCAAGAAACCATCCGAATGTAAGATTTTCAGTTCCAAACTTCATACCCATTTTGGCTAGCTAAACCATTGAAGGATCGGATTTCATGTACAAAGATGAAACACACACAAATACACATGCATGTATACATAGGCATATACATACACATACACTTGCAAATACACAAACACATACGCATGCACATACACATACACATACACATACACACACACATGCATATGCACATGCATATGCACATGTATGCGCTCGCAAGTCACACACACTCATATACATAGACATCCAGATACCTATGCAGCATGTACGGACACATGCATGGGCACAGACACCGACACATAAGATCACAAAACCCATACCTTCTACCCATACACAATTGTATACATACATATACACATGAGAGCATACGCATGGCCAGATAACATGCATACAGAAACGCGCATCAATTTTGTACAAGAACCGCGCAAAAGGATTCCTTCCTACTTGTAATGGCAGTGCATCCATGTCGGCTCGGAGGGCGATGACAGGGGCCTTGCCTGTGCCCAGCGTGGCCACAACCCCGGTGGTGGCGAGGGGCCACTTGTAGGCGATCCCCATCTTGTCGAGCTCGTCTCTGATCAGCCGGCTCGTCTCGAATTCCTCGAACTTGAGCTCCGGATGCTCGTGGATCTTCCGCCTCACCGATTTGAGCCAGTCGGCGGATTCGGGGTCGTGGGCGGCGGCGAGGAGCTCGGAGGGGATGCGGGAAGGGGAGCCCAAATCACCATGGGGGGTCCCAAGAGAGGAGGAAGCAGGGCAGGAGCCTGGTTCGGAGGAGGAGGAGGAGGAAGGGGTGGGGAAGAAGAAGAGAGGAAGGAGAAGGAGGAGGCAGGAGAGCAATGGAGCCATGAAAGGAAGACCCAACAACAACCGAGGAAACAAAACTGTTGAAGAAGAAGAAGAAGAAGAAGAAGAAGAAGAAGAAGAGTCCAAGATCAATTGAGTTGAAGTGAGCTCAGTTTAAGAAGAGAGCTATGATGATGATGATGATGATGATGATGGTGATGATGATGATGATGATGATGATGATGATGATGGTGGTGGTGGTGGTGGTGGTGATGGTGGTGATGGTGATGATGGTGGTGGTGGTGGTGCTAATGGTGGTGATGGTTATGATGATGATGGTGGTGATGGTGGTGATGGTGATGGTGATGATGGTGATGATGGTGGTAATGGTGGTGATGGTGGTGATGGTAGTGATACTGATGATGGAAAATTCTCAGTACATATGATGGTAGTGATGGTGGTAATGGTGATGATGGTGATGATGGTGATGGTGCTTGTGATGATGACGATGGTGATGATGGTGGTGATGATGGCGATGGTAGTGATGGTGGTGATGCTGATGATACTGATGATGGTGTTGGTGATGGTGATGGTGCTTGTGATGATGATGACGGTGGTGGTGGTGGTGCTGTTGTTGCTGATGATGGTGGTGGTAATGATAATGATGATGTGATGAGGGTGATGGTGCTGGTGGTGATGATGATGATGATGATGATGATGATGATGATGATGATGATGATGATGGTGCTGGTGCTAGAGCTGCTGGTGATGATGATGGTGATGATGATGGTGATGGTGCGTTATGTGTGAGACACATTGGGTCCTTGTTTTGAAGAACTTTGAACCGCCCTCGAGGCAGATTGTACGTATATGTATGTACATACATACGTACGTATGTTTGTACATACGTATTCATGTATGGTTCGGGCGCACGTTCGTTCGCATGACGTCTGCTCTGATAGATGCAGCCGGTCTGGTCTGATCGATCCGCCGAAATAAAAAGTCAAAGAGAGGCGACGATGTCTTTTGTCGAGCTCTGTCAGCAATTCTGCAACGGCTCTCTGCTCAGCTCATCGGTAAAGAAAAAGTCAAAGAGAGGCGGCGCCGTCATTTGTCGAGCTCTGTCAGCAGTTCTACAGTAGCTCTGTTGGTCATCGGTAACGTCGAGCTCTCTCATTATTGGCATGTTTGTCTGACCTAATTGATGCTCACTGCTGATTGATGCTCACTCACAACGGTACATGCATGCATGCATGCACGCATGCATGCGTGCAACTTACGGTGTCTACTCAGGGAGCACTCGAGAGTGCGACAGAGACAGAGACCGAGATTGAGATCTAGTACAAGTGCTAATGATATAGGCACATGACTTGTAACTAACCCTACCTATCTGTCTGTCGAGATCTGGGTTCTTTTTTTCAACCTTCGATGAGAATATCCTATCATTAGTTATTGAAGAGAACTCCCAAGATCTCGCTGTTACGACACAGTGTATCTATCGACACCGCTTCCCCCTTCCATTTGACTCTTTCTTCCTGCTTCTTTTGCTTAATGTTTGTTTGCCTCGAACCAAGCGTAGATCAAACCATCAGCAGCAGCATCATCATCACCTCATCATCACCATCATCATCATCATCATCATGATATCATCATTCACCATCACCATCACCACCATCATAATCATCACCATGACCATGACCATCAGAATGAGCATCATCATCATCACCACGACCATGACCATCACCATCACCACCATCATAATCATCACCATGACCATGACCATCAGAATGAGCATCATCATCATCACCACGAC
>JBBBWG010006435.1:0-26531 GCA_037176905.1 Azolla pinnata | reverse complement strand
TATTGGTTCATAAACTCTTTAGTGAACTTTTCTTATGTTGGTGTGATTTTAAATGTCTTTGGTAGTTCTATTAACGAGTGATCGTTGTTTTTTTAGTGAATTAATTCATGTTTATTATGTAAATTTATTTAAAAAAACGAATGGTTTTCTAATATTCTTGGGGCCATTTTCTATTCTCGAATATCGAGAATATCCCGAATAGAGAATATGGCGAATATGACGCATGTGTCAATCCATGATCGGAATCTATCATAACAATCTCTTGTTTTGATTTCTTTACATATTCTAAAACCATTTGAAGATTAAAAGTTACAAAAAATTACCCTTCCTATAGTAAATCCATATTGCATTGGATTTATTTCATTTCTTCGAATGGCTAACTGCCTAAGGAAGAACTGGTCATAAGGATTTGCGCATATGTGATAGCATCATACAGAGACGAGTGGTGTACATGCACATTACATCAAAGCATCTTCCTGTTTGTCAAGGATTCATTCATTAGGCTGGAGGTTTTATATGCAACTCTTCAAAGTTTTGATAATAAGATGGGTCTAATGTGACCCTCCATACAGGCACACATACATACATACATACATACATACAAACACGCACACACACATACATACATACGCACACATGCACACATACATACATACATACATACAAACACGCACACACACACACATACATACATACATACATACATACATACATACATACATACATAAATACATACAAACACACGTACATACATACATACAAACACACACACATTCATACACACACACACACACACACACACACACATGCATATATGTGGTGCAGACAACACCTCGAGGTTTTGTATGCAAGTTTTGATGATGAGATGGTCATATGTGAGAGCCTTCCACACATACATACATACACACACATGCACACATACACACACACACAAGCATACATACATACATAAATACATACATACACACGCACACGTACATATTCACACACATGCATGCATGCATGCACACATGCACACACACACACATACAAACACACAAGCATACATACATACATAAACACATACACACATGCATGCATGCATACACACATGCACACGCACGCACACATACATACATACACAAAAGCATACATACATACAAGCACACACACATTACATACATGTATGTGGTACATGGAGCAGACCTTCTTCTTCCCTTCCGTTCAAAAAGCCTCTGAGGAAGAAGGCTGATTTCTGTGCACAGGCTGCCTGCCATAGCTTCCAATCCTCTCTCTCTCTCTCTCTCTCTCTACATGACCCAACATGTAGAAAAGGACCCCTTTTGATCCAGGTTGCTCTCGCCATGTCCGTGGCCATGGCTCCAGACGTGGGCTGTTGGTTCTCCCCCTCGTCTTCACCTGCTCGTATCTGCGCTCTTGCCGAGACTCCATTCAGGCCTCTGCATTCTGCCATTGAACCTAGACGCAGGGACTTCTCTCGTGCTTCTTCGCCCGATTCCAAAGCTTACTTCCTTTGCTTCCATCCTTACCCTAAATGGAGGGGGTTTCAGCTGCAGGAAGAACCTTTCAACCGCGTTTGCCATGTCCCCCGAGCACGGAATGCTGGTGAGTGTGATGTAGATGTTGCTTTGAATCATGATGTTGTTGCTGTTCTCGATGATGATGATGCTGGTGATGCTGATGATGCTGATGATGATGATGATTGTGATGCTGATGATGCTGATGATGATGATGATTGTGATGCTGATGATGCTGATGATGCTGCTGCTGATGATGATGGTGGTGGTGGTGGTGTTTGACAAGACTCATCATCATTTGGCACGCATGAGTTCATTCGTCATGATGGCTGATGATGATGAATCATGATGATGATGGCGGTGATGATGAAGAATCATGATGATGATGATGATGATGATGATGATGATGATGATGATGATGATGTGACCCTTCATGCAGATCACCATGTGGCACACCTGAGTACATTCGATCGTCTCCAAAGTGCGGTTCATGATGATGTTGCTCATGCCAATGTTACTGCTGATGGTGATGATGTGAAGATAAATGCACAACACATCGGAACACAGATGAGTTGCTTGGGCAATGAGAGCAGGAATGAAGGGAATGAGAAGGAGCTACTCCCTCATGGCCTGCAGGCTTTGTTCTTGCCGAGGCATGTCGCCATCATCATGGATGGCAACTCGAGGTGGGCCGAGGAGAAGGGGCTTCACAGGAATGCAGGCCATGAGGCTGGTGTGGATGCCTTGAAGCTCATCGTCCGTCTCTCCTCGCAGTGGGGTCTTACAGCTCTTACTGTCTTTGGATTCTCCACAGAGAATTGGCACCGCTCCCAGGTACCTCATTGATACCCGAACTCTTTTCTTTCCCCCACCCCCCCCCCCCCCCCCTATGTTTCTGTTACCTGTTTAGGTCTAAGGGATCAGGGATAAGGGTTTGGGGTTTGAAGGGTTTGAAGTGCATAGGTCTAAGGGATCAGGGTTTGAAGGGTTTGAAGTGCATAGGTCTAAGGGATCAGGGTTTAGGGTTTGAAGGGTTTGATGTGCTTAGGTCTAAGGGATCAGATTAAAGAGTTTAGGGTTTGAAGGGTTTGAAGTGCTTAGTTCTAAGCGATCAGGGTAAAGGGTTTAGTGTTTGAAGGGTTTGAAGTGCTTAGGCCTAAGGGATCAGGATAATGGGTTTAGGTTTGAAGCATTTGAAGTGCTTAGGTTTAAGGGATCAGGTATAAGGGTTTAGGGTTTAGGGTTTGAAGGGTTTGAAGTGCTTAGGTCTAAGAATTCAGGGATAAGTGTTTAGGGTTTGAAGGGTTGGATCTCCAGATGGACAACTTTCCAGATGATTGGGGCATGTTCGGTCTCCCAGATCAGATGTTATGTTCTCATACTACATTTCTATCTCCGGATCGGGTATTGTTTTTGTTCTCTCTTCTGAGAGAGGCAGGTTGTTAAACAATTGTGCAGATGTGGAATTTCCAGTTTGTATATGGTCTCTCCTATAGTATGAGTTGAAGATGGATGATCTATGTGCTTGATGTTACTTGGTTTATGTTTATGTCTTATGGATTGATGCATATGCTTGATTGTTTTCTGAAAAGCCATTACTGGATATTTCGAGTTCTAACCTATATGTACATCTATCGAAATGGATAGATACATAGATAGATCGATCGATAGATAGGTAGGTAGCTATATATAGTGTATGGAACTCTCTCCGTATCATTTTCTCATACCCGATTTGCAAAGATATCAATTCAAGCTACATGCTATGGGTTTGTTGAATGGACGATGCTGGCAGGTGGAAGTATCCTTTCTAATGGAGCTCTTTCTAAAGGTGCTCAAGCAAGAATATCCCAGCTTTATGAGGTAAGCATCCAGAGAGAACCTTCCATTTGTGGGAAAACTTTAGTAGTAGAGCTCTCTCTTCATCTTCTTTGGTATACTATGGATGGAGAAGCAAAAGAAATGAACTTTTTTGCTGTTATGTTTAATTTTGGGGCAGGGAAAATGCAGTGATCCATTTTATCGGAAACATAAAGCAACTCCCTGGGCCATTGCAAGCGTTGATCAGTGAAGTTGAACATGCGACGAGTGGAAATAGCGGTTTGAAGCTAACCATTGCCTTGAACTACAGTGGCCGTAGTGACATTGTTCAAGCATGTCAAAAGTTAGCGAAGAAGGTGAAGCTGGGGAAGCTAAGACCAGAGGATATAACAGAATCTGATATTGAGCAGGAGCTTGGTACAAGCTGGATGGAGGAGATGCAAAACCCTGATCTACTGATCAGAACCAGCGGTGAGCTAAGGATCAGCAATTTCCTGCTATGGCAGCTCGCATATACAGAACTCTACTTCATGAATGAATATTGGCCCGATGTGAATGAGCTGCATTATGCAAATGCATTGCGATCTTATGGAAGCAGGAATCGGAGATTTGGTGTGCGACCATCAGTTGATCAGAAGGCATAAATAATAACCAGGTGAAGAATCGATGTCAGAACATGAAAAGCGTTGCAAAAATAATGCAAGCTTCTTCTTCTGCTTCACCTGATCATGTGTATCATATTGGAGGAGAGAAAAATAAAGAAGAATCTCCTATCTGGTCCTTGATGAGGTTCTACCCAAAACAATATATACCTCTCAGGAGCTTCCTACTCTTCATAAAGGGCAAAAAGGAGGAGAAACAACACATGTCTAAAGTTAGGGTAGCTTTCCGTGTACATCGATCAGGCGGCATTTTGGAGTTCAACAGCAAAGAAAGAGGTAATCTCAAGGATGTTGGGGGGGCTGGCTGTCATGTGATCTAACACCCCTTTGCAGTCTAAGCTAAACCTTAAACTGCTAACTCTAGCATGACCAATGATCTCTTTTTGTACAGCTTTATGTTGTTTGTTTCACTTGGATCTCAAGCTTGTTGTGGAATTCCGCAAATTTAATTTCTAGCATTTCCTTCACATGTCCATCACAATAATCTTCCCGGATATAACCAATGGATTTGATGTAATATGTCTTGCTAGATGGATATCATCAAATGGGAATGCAACAAAAAAGAAAGGCTTGCAAGGATATGCTGAAATGGAAAGGCAGCTAGAGAAAGTAGTTGTTACAAAGCGCCGGTCAAATGTAATATCATTGTACATTCTGATGAATTCTTGAAAAGAGTTTCTTTCTTGAGCTCAAAATCAGATCCATCATTATAATGGTTGAGCTTGCAAACGATTGTGAAGGAATTGTCAATGTAATGAATGGATCAGGATTGAATAAAATCAGAGGTTATGTATGCCTCAATTAAGAGATCTGACGCATTGGGTGGAAATCATCCAAACAAATTTTCAATCAGCAGGTGTTCATTCAAAGATGTCTGGTATGCAATCCTTGGAAACGAGTTTGGCATCCAAAATCATGAAAACCAATTTACAAGCTACATTTTGTATGTAAACTATGGTCGTAGTTGAAGGAGCTATCAGAGTGGGCAATGGCAGTGGCAGATGAAGGAATCAGTGTACCAAGGTACAGATGAAGAAGGAACTACATTTCAAAAATAGGGTACAAGAAAGCGTGTGGAAAGAAACAGGGTTTCCCCACTGTTCTCGGATGTGATGTTTTGTCCATAGAAATCGTCAGTACTCCCATGTTCAGTTGTGACGTGAATCCGCCTCTCTGATCGAGGTTGTGAACTGGTATTTCTTTCAATGTGTTGTATGTAGATTGGCCATGCAATCGACAGCACTGTCTTCCACCACTGGATCAATGAAACATTGATGATGATCATAGGACCAAACTCAATTGTGCGGCCATTTTGATCTGGTAGGCCTTTTTGTTGCTTTGCCTGAGTGATGCATCTTCTGTTCTCATCTCTTGTGGCAGAATTTCCAATGTCTGATGGTTCACATGTCTTGATTTTGGTATACATTACTACAAGTTTTTGGAATAGCATTTTGGCCAATCAACGATTGCGTGCCCCAGAGAGAGAGAGCATGTGTTGCCACAATCAGAACCAAGATGACCAGATCCACCCACCTCTTCAATAATGAATGATTACATAGGTCGTGTGATCTTCGTGTTGTAACAGTCTTCGTCTTGGCAAAGAAAGCAAGCACTGATACCAAGCAAGCAAAATAGACGATCGACCAACACCGCCAACAGATATCAGTGGTCAAGGTGAAATGCACCAACATATGCCAATCACACTCTTGGCCTTTCATTGATTGCATCACAAAGTAGTTTCCATGGTCTTTTGGAGAGATTTCTGTTGTCTGCGAATTCCAGCCTTTCAACCTCCTTGAAAATCAGGTACTGTGCAAACAAGACCAATCTCACTGTCTCTTTCCATTACTGACCACATTTACAAACCGCTCGGAATTTGGTTGACCCACAGGCTCCAGCAATTTAAAATCTAGATCATGTGCAAAGAAAAAGGACCACCTACATGTGTCGTGGAGGAACTTACCCTTCATGTCCCTCTTATGAGCGATTTTGTCCATAGTCTGGTTCTTCTCCGAACTAAGAGGTCAGCAGCCTGTTTCATTTCAAAAAATGTACCACATCAGAAAACAGCACCATTTCAATCATTCAGAAAAAAATTGCATATACAAGAACTGCTGAATCTTGCTCACTCATCTTCAAAACCGTGACATGCATATCTTCAGAAGGGATATCACGGCTGCTTTCAAACAGAGGATTACTCTTCCCATCCCTCAAGGGATAGATAAATTGAATATGTATGATAAGAACGTATAAAAACTAAAGAGGGCGTAGGGATGAAATTTCAAAAGAGTGTACTGACCTCCAAATGTGATGTAATTGAACATCTGCATGAAGAACACAAGACATAGCTGCAGAACTCATCTGTTAATGAACTGAGGAATCACACAAGATATGAAACAAAACGGATCAAAAAGTGTACACAATATATATAAGCCAGGGCTGGCAATCAACATTCCTTTTTACAAATATGCCATCAGTTAGTCACCAATTAAAACCAGGATTTATTGGGATAGAGAGCAACAAATGTTTCCTTGCAACCCTTTAAATAGAATATTGCCTCGATAATAGAACCCTCAATATGAACTGTACACAAAAAACCGGGTATGATAAAAAAAAAAGCACAATCAATGCTTTATTACTTCTCGAGAATATCAAATAAACTAAGAACCGTGTATTGATCAACCCTCCCCCAGCTTTCCACAAAACTAGCTTTGCTTTAGATTTAGAGCATTGGGCACATCTGGACTCTGGATCCAGCCCATCTGTAAAAGTAAGTCAAAAACAGCATCTGCTTTGCTTGGAAATCCTTTCAAGAGACGTTGAGCATCTGATCGCTTCAATTGGCTACCTTTCATGCTTTCAATCATTAATACTTCCTTCATCTTCAAATAGCTCGAGGGGAAAATCTTGTTTTTACAACATAATTGTTGTTCCTGAAAGATCAAAAGGTTTACATCAGGCATCAAATACACAAACAAAAGGCTATCATACAGTGCCATCAAAACATTACTGCAGAAGAATGAATGTACAAGGGATCAAGCATATATACAGAGGAAAAGGATTAATACAGAAGTATAAGAGATTACTATAGATGATAACAAATTAGTCCCCGGTAATCCTGTAATGTCAAAGGTAGTGAAGTTCCCAATACTGGCAAATGGGTTGATATTACTATCACTTCCTTCTTTGACCAGCGTCTTGGATGCACCACGCTGAATGCCCTTGCCAGATTGCGGTTGCAGAAGAGAGCCGTCCTTATTCCTCTTGATGATTGGCTCCTGCTTTAGCTTCTCAGATCTGTACTGTTGTGCTTCAGCCAAGGTATGGCAACCCGCAGCTCTACATTCCTGCAGTGCAGTAAATCTCCATTTGGCCTAAGGAGAATCAAGTTCAAGATAAAATTCGGGATGTCCAAACCACATCATCCTTTATGGAATAGCAGCCTACAAATTTCAAAATCTTGATGCAAAACTTTCAAACAGGAGACAACCACACATGATTTTAGCACTCAAGATGACCTCAAAAAACCTCTACTTTTTACTATTGGATTATTTCTTACAACCTGCATAGCTCAATGTAAAATACAGAATGACCTCAAAATAGAATAGATTATAGGAGAAATGATGGACAGCCTTCTTATGCTGAGAAATGTAAATACATATGATTATTTTCTACTTCAGTCTCAAGCCTCAAGCCCAGCACGCAATATTGCAAAAACAAATGTCTAGAATATACAGAAAAACATCATAGATACGTCTCAGGTAATCAATTATGCAAGTATATTGAAAGGACATTTATATTCTGAATATTTTTATTAAACCAATTCTAAATATATTTGTATAAATATCGATGGTCTACATTATAAATTCCAATTCTTGGAAACTATAAAAAGAATCTGTTTGATGCATCTATATAAAAGTTTCCACACGTTTTCTTCCTATGGTTTCGGAGTAATCTTATTAAATGAATGTTAAGCTTTTTTTGGCCACGATTGAAGAATCATCTAGCTTTAAGAGAATATCTTTTTGAATTAATTTTGGCACATAAACAAAAGGATCAATTCCAAGGACGAATAAGAAATATTAAATAAAGCTTATGCATGGAAAACATAAATTTCAGCTAGCAAAAGTTAATACCTGCAAATACGATATGTACTGTCTTATCTTCTCCTCTGCACAAAGCCCTGAAATTAATGCTTCATGTTCTTCTGTTGAATGGTAGCGCAAGAAAACGCGTGCTTGTCTATAAAGCCTGCGTTCTTCCTCAGACCTCTGATTATCCTTCTCCTGCTGTTTCCTCACATCAAGCAACCCCCTCTCTAGAATAAAATCTTTCCGTCTTTTTCTTTCATCCAATCTATTGTTATGGAAAGTTCAAACATAAGATGAGATAAAAATAATTTGGCTTCTACATTTTGCAAACAGAATAGAAAACAGATTTCCTATGTCCTGCCAATGAAGCTTCTGCCTAGAAAGGGAGTTTTTTAATCTAAAAAAAAAACATAAGTACATGATGATGGTCAAGGAACAATGAATTCCTTTATATGGTATCATCCCATAGTCCATCTAGTGGGAATGCACCAAGTAAGCAAATCCTGCACCAGTTTCCATTTGCAGAAATGTGTTGGGTGTAAAGGCCCGTAGTTCACAAATTAAGTTATTATTCATATATGTGAACACATTGTTCACTTGGGCAGCACACCTATTATTGTAATGTGAAAACACTCTTTCCAGGGTTAGCTAATATAATAACATTTTCTTATGTACCAACTCAAGTGGCTGGGTACAAACCAAACCAGCGACTCCTCTCCTCTATCCTACAATCCTGTTTCTGCACATCATCCCTACGATAGCTGCTCCCTCTCACATCTCACTTTTCCTATAAGAAATGAGATCTACCTGAGAAAACACCGTCCACTGTCATAATTTCCTAGCAGATAGATTGGTGGACCGAGTGCATGTAAGAGGATTGCACATCCCCATCCTAATTCTCGTGATATATGATTGTAACAAATAAAACAATTCAGACGAAGGGTATGCAACATTCACGAATCCAATTGACACACTGCCACCTTTATTTCGATTCTCACGGCATTTTCATATGGATGCAGAGTAATCTGGATAAGAAAATGCAATGTTCATAAATTCACCTGGACACATATATGTGCAACATTTGGAGTTTCAATTCATGATCAGTCTCTGTATCAGTATCTTTGAACTCCATTTCAGCCAATGGAAGTTCGGCATCGTTGTCATACTCTGGATCGAACTCCCTTCTTTTTGGATTGTAGCCACTCTGTTCAAGGTAAGCAGTGCCATCTGTCATACCTTCAAGTACTGGTTTGGGCTTTTTCACCCCAATGCTTCTGTTGCTCTGAACTCCATCTGCAAATAGATCACCACAAAGAATGACCTAAAACAAAGTGCTTCTCTTTTGAATTACGTGCATCAAACACTGCAATTAAAGTAGCATATCTAGATAGTCCATGTATGTTATATTTACCATCAGCTCCTGCTGCAGGAGTATCAGATCCTTCTTTGTGCTGTCCCATTGTTATTGGCTTTTTGTCAACACATGTAGCTGCTGTCAAAGATTTGCTTTCAAAGACTTTTTCGTTAACTTTTTCCCCGTCTGTTACAGAACCTGAAATAAACTTTCATCAATTGGCTGCTCTGATTAATAATAGCTGTGCCTTCAACTTCTCTATATTCTCAATGCTTCTAGTTTCTTATTCTATCTCAAGGTAATTTCTCATAATTTGTTGACACCAGATTCGGAAATAAATGAGGTTAAAAGCTGGAAAATGACATGCCTCATTGCTCTAAGGTAAGTAAAATCACTATAACGTAGTGCATGACACAACACATCAGACTGAACTTTATCAGTATGCATGATACAAGAAAACTAGCAAGGGTGTAATAATGTGATTACCTACACTAATACTTGATGGTGACCTTACTTCTCGTGAAGTATCCCTCTCCTCTATTCTGAAACCAATGATAATCATAGAAAAATCAACAATAATCATATAAATATAATTGTACTAATCTGCATTTCCAGAAATTAAGACAAACACGTTCATAGATATACAGCTTATTTAGCCACATCTACAAATAAATAATGAGCCATTTTTCAGCAGCACATGAGGAAAATATTATCAATAAAAACCCCTTACATTGATGAACAACTATAATATACCACTTCCTAGTTCAGGCTGGGTATTGCAATCATGTTTTCCAGGATCTGTTTATCATAAACATACAGATGTTCTGCTTGCACTGCACTGCCTCTGTTTATCATAAACATACAGATGTTCTGATTGCATTGCAATGCCTCTGTTTATCATAAAATACTTTTGGTTCATCCAGAAAGTTTAAAGAGGTTAATTCAAATGGTTTAAGAGTATGATAAGTAAGTTACTAGTTATCCTAGTCACAGGTCCTTGTGAGTTTGTCCCAAGTTTTAGGACAGCTGATTTCCCACTTGTCCTAACCCAAACGATTTGACTTAGACCCAATGCAAGGCTGATTTTCACTAAGGATCTAGGTTGTTTCTTAGTGTCACGAATAAGGATATCATAATTGAAAGTCATTAGATACGATGCAAGCGAATGATATAACTTTAGGAACAATGAAATAAAAAACATATTATTTCACATAACAGTAAGCGCCCATGTAAAAAAGTGGAAACAAACCAAGTCAAAAGAAACCAAAGCCAGCACTTCTTACTTGACTCTTGTGGGTGAAACTGATGGCTCCTGCTTTGGTGGTTTTAATGTAATTCCATCTGCAAGTAGGGCTGTTGTCATGATCTGCAATTTATATGGAAGAACAAAAATGCTTAAAACTGCAAATGAAATAGATAAGGTTATGTACCTCTTCTCCCATCAGAGTGAGATTTCAAAGTAGCTAGAAGATCTGCCCTCGTTTTTCCATGAAGATATGATAGGTCCTGCAATCAAAACTCAAAACAAAAAACCCAAGCTTTGATGAAACAAAAAATGGCTAAAGCTTGAGATACATATGTGCAAGTTTAAAGGAAAAGATCACCAGCCATGCTTCCAGCAATGTACCGGAAGAGGTGAACATGGAGAATTCATGTATGACGAAATGTAGTGGTTGTAGCATTGAGTTTTCGTCTTCGTAACCACATGTTCTGAAACATCAGCCCAATTACCTAAACCATGCGTTTCAACTGCCTGTAGAAATTACAATTCAGGCATCCAAAAAATATTCTGCAAAAGAATACAGGCATTACTAGGTTTCCAGGCAGTGTACCTCTAGCAACAGTATTTCTTCATCAGCAGTCCAATCTGATTGTAAGAGAGGAAAGCATAAGTTCTCCTGCAAGACAATACTGCATTAGAAAAATGAGCAGAAGAAACATAGATAAGAAAATAATTCATTGATGCATAAATTGGCACTCATGCATATTCTAAATATTTGTATGCATTCATCAACAAAGATTCAAATATACGTTCACCTTATTGGAAGAATGTACCGAAAGGTTTGATAAAAAGAATAACTCCTTCATGCATAGGTGAACATTTGTAAAAACCATCACAAAACTATATATACCTACTCCAGCTTTGATCACAAGAGAGTCAATTGTATTTCATAAACATAAAACAAGAAATGAACCCATCAGAAAGCAAGATGCGAACAAGAACCTCAATTTCACAAAATAAATACCAGCAGTCAAAATGTCAAATAAGAATTGCGTAACTTTTTGTAAAATCTTTAGTGGTGCAAAAAAGGAGATAAATTCTGCATCACCAATTTCAACATCACAGTCCGGAAAAAGGGCTTCATGTTGTGAACTCAATTCTGACTATTATAGACGTTTATAAGGAAGGGAGCATGTCTACAAAAGGCTAGAGGATCACAGTCCATAAAAAAGGAGATGCATGTGCACACTGACATGATGTCAGAATACACTGGCTGATAATAATTGTCTTTTTCCTCCATATTTTCTACAAACATGTATTCTCCAAAAGTCTAATGATATAAGGCATGTACATGTCATAAACACAAATAATGGACGTAGCTGGCTCCTCCAGGAAGTTTGAGGAACTCTTGGACCCAAAAGAAGCTTCCAGAATTTTTAACTCAAGACACTGAATAACGAGGTTTACGTGCATATTATCTGAACTGACAGTAAAAACCCACAATGTACAATAATAATAACAAAGACAATCCCTAAATCTTCTTACAATAAGTTCTTTTTATAACATAAAGAAATGAGTAACTTACAATCACTCTATAAGGATGATTAGCCTTGTGTGGAGTGACCTCTGCACCGACAGAGAAGCACTCAAGACAAAGATCAAAATCAGGGCACCTTGCACAACGTATGCGAACCATCCCCGAAATATCTTTATTGCAATAATTGCAGTGGTACAAAGCTTTTTTAGAATCATGTCCAGCTGCAAAAGAAAAAGTTATATTTTAACGTGGAGGCAATAACAGTGTTAAACGAAATTTCAAAAGAATACAGTTCAAAAGTTGGTCAACAACTCACCTGCTAAACCTGTATCTACATTAGGCCCCTGGCGTCTTCTTTTTGATCTGAAGAATTCATTGAATTAGTGGAAGTGAAAAAAATTTAGAGCTATAAAAGGGATTCATTTCTAACACTCTAGGCAGCCTTTGATGTCTTTAAAACTATATAACACCATAAAAAACCTAAAGTTTGAGGTATCCTTATCTACTTCACAACCATGCGCACATACATATAACATACCATCCTAGAGTAGATAAAAGTGCACTGACTTCAATAAAAATTCATAACGGTTAAAATTACCAATTATCATCATGATACCCTTTTCGTTTAGACATAATAAAGAGGCATAATGCTAGGGTTAGAGCTGTAACTTCAAAGACTATATAAAAAGCTTGGTCTCATCTTTTCTAGCACATGACTTTTGGCCAATTCAATTTTCCAAAATAATACCGTGTTATTATTCCATGGAAAATAAGGTTATATATAGTATTTCACCATTTCTTGGAGCTTTCCAGATTAGCTATCGAGCCAGTTCAGCTCAAACCAAAACCAGACCTAAACATCATACATCACTATTAAAGTTCAGTTTTGAGTGTAAATTTTGATTTGGATTTAGCTGAAATTTGAATTTAGTTTTATAAAATTAGGCAGTTTGACATAGTTCAGTTCCACACTCAATAACTTAGAAGTTTAGGCTTTAAAAAATTCTCCAAATGATTTCATACTTCCACTCAATAGCTTAGTAATTTAGGCTTTCAACAATTCTCCAAATGATTTCATATTTCTAACCCATATTCTTTGATCACATTTTTTAATTTTCCCAAGAATTTATAGAACAATAATAATTGGCCAGTAATATATGGATTGAATTTGAGTCTATGAACAGAGAACCCCTTGGCACCCTTGTAGATACTTGAGAGATATGTGTACTGTACTGAGTCAAAGAAAAGAAAGTGAGTTATCCAAATGGCTTGTTGGAGGCTATGGCTAGAACAGATTGTGTCGTATCCAAATGAATTGTTGGAGGCTATGGCTAGGTTATTACCATGTATCCAAATGGCTTGTTCGAGGCTATGGATAGTATTTAGCAGGATAATCGTACAAATATTACTATACATTAATGACATGGCGTTGACGTCTGAGTATGTAGCCTGAATACAAATTCATCTAAAATTATTTACAAATGCAATCATTAAAATCTTGCCGCTGCTTTTTGAATTCAGTCACAGCTCTCTTTCTTTGAACAGATGCTTACCAGATGCTGTCTCTCATTCTCGTTCTCAAACACATCAGAAGTTGAACATGGTAATTATGCAGAAAATATTGTATTTTACACTTCAAATGGCTTCAGTGAAAACAAGTCCTATGGGTGGCCATAGCTATATTCCATGTGGACTTAGATGATTAAGGTTTTCATATGGATTAATCATCATATGGTGCAGCAAGGCTCTCGTGATGAAAGTGTCGACATCTCTCCAAGGTACTAGTCCACCTTATATCCAATGGTATAGAACGCCAGTGGAAGGTCGACTATGACTAGTACATAGCTCAAGAGTGGTTGGAGTGGATCGGGTCCCTCTATCCGAATAAGTTTATAGTTTTAATCTATCTTTTGGCCTCTATTTTGGTAATAAGTTCTTAACACCTCTCTCTCTCTCCATCTCCCCCACCAGGCATTCCTCTCACAATCCTGATGTACACTCTACGCTGCATGCTTATTAGCGACAAATCTTGAACATGGAGAGTTGCTACTGAATTTCGCAATCACAATGCAAACTAGCATGCTTCATTCTTGATCTCATGGATCATAGTTGACCTCCAGAAATGATAATGAAATCTCTCTCTCTCCCCCAAGCATCCTTCACAATCCTGATGTACACTCTTCATTGCAATCCTTATTTGCAAAAACGCTTGAACATGGA
This sequence comes from Azolla pinnata, assembly GCA_037176905.1. Classification (NCBI taxonomy): domain Eukaryota; kingdom Viridiplantae; phylum Streptophyta; class Polypodiopsida; order Salviniales; family Salviniaceae; genus Azolla; species Azolla pinnata. Next base: position 12,110 of record JBBBWG010006435.1, on the reverse strand, counting down.
GAGTTGCTACTAAATTCTATAATCACAATGCAAACTAGCATGCTTCACGATAATTGAACCTCTCTCTCGCATCGAGAGTCGCTCCTTAACACGTGAAAATGTTTATTTTCGATATCATGTGTCATATTTGACTTTCAAAGACGATAATATGATCATCTACCTATGCATCGATCGTTTAGGCCTCTGGAAAGAAGTTCGTGTAGCTTTACTTCTTCTCTCTTTCGTTCTGACGCATCCCGGCAAACACACGGATGCATAAAAAGGAGGGATGCACAAAAAAAAAAAAAGACGGACCTGTTGCTGTCTTCGGGAGGCGCTTGAGCTTTGTAACGGCCCATGGATGGGGAGGGGGAGGATGATCGGCGATGGCAACTGCCGTCGCTTGTGTCGCTTCCAGCCTTTCTCTCCTCGCGCAGGAGCTGCGACGCAGAGCCAGACAGACAACAGACGGCGCTTTCTTTCGTTTCTCTTTCGCCTTCGTCTCTAGTTTCTTTTATTTAGCTTTGCTTCTTTTCTTCTAGAGAAGAAATTAGAGTTAGTCAAACCCCTTTAGGGTTAGGGTTAGGTCAGAACCTTTTAGGGTTAGGGTTAGGGTTAGGGTTAGGGTTAGGTCAGACCCTTTTAGGGTTAGGGTTAGGTCAGACCCTTTTAGGGTTAGGGTTAGGGTTAGGCAGACTCTTTTAGGGTTAGGTCAGACTCTTTTAGGGTTAGGATTAGGGTTAGGTCAGACCCTTTTAGGGTTAGGTTTAGGGTTAGGGTTAAGTCTGGGTTAGGCACAAGGGTCACACATCTTGAGTTCTCTATATCAGAGTCTTCAGGTCAGGTCAACCTTGATCCCACTTGTCGGGCCAAGCCAAGGCAAGTCGAGTCAAGTCAAGCTAGGTTCGTCCATCGGTCAAGCTTAAGTTTTATAGCTCGCGTCAAAGCTCGGTCAAGATAAGTTATGTCAAGTTGGGGAAGATCCAGCTCAGCCAAGCCAAGCCAGCTTCATTAGCTTGTTGGGTCAACTCAAGCCGGGTCCGGCCATTGGTCAAGCTTAAGTTTTAGGTCATGTCGAAGCTCGATTAGGGTAAGTTTTAGGTCATGTCGAAGCTCGATTAGGGCAAGTTCATCAGCTTGTTGGGTCAAGTCAAGATAGGTTTGCCCATTGGTCAAGCTAGGCCAAGCTTAAGTTTTAGGTCATGTCAAAGCTCGGTCAAGATAAGTTAGGATGGGTCAGGGCAGATCCACTACGAGGCAAGCTCATCTACTCGTCAAGCCCAAGTCAGATTTGGTTCGCCAACTTGCAAGTTTACATGGTGGCGAGGTCACTTGAGCCAAACCCAAGTTCACTTGGTTGTTGGGTCAAGTCAAGGCAATTTCATCAAGCCTTGGTCAAGTCAAGTTTGCTCACTCAAGTAAAGTGAAGGCAATTGTTGAGGGAAGTCAAGAGGCTAAGCATTAAGTATGTATGTGTTATCTATGGCCAAGTCAAGGTTGACTCGCTCAATCAAGTGAAGCCAAGCTCATTCACCCAAGTCAACTCAAGGTTACCGACTCATTCAGTCAAGCCAAGTCTTGAATTCCAAAATGATTTCACGGATTGCCATATTTGACCTTTGAAAGACGATAATCAAATCTATCTCAAACGGTTTTCTGACCAGAAAAACCATTCGTGTTGATGACATACCGTGCTTGGAAATCGCAATACCATATTATATCAACATAAAAAAAAACATTTAATGTGCTTGGGCAGCATCACAATCGATCACAGAAAGGTACAAAACAAAGCACTTGTCAGCGGCCACACCAATTTTGGATATGTATTAGGAACAAAATTAAGCTAATCATACAGATAGAGTCTGTGGTCCTGCGTTGGAATCTTATATTATTCCTAATGCAGACTTCCAACTGAAATTATCTGCCAAAAACCTTGAATCCTGGTTTGGGGGTTGGAGTTGCACATTTCGTTGCTGCATTTTTGAAATGTAGGTGATCAGAAAGACCTTACCAAAGTAAACATCCGAAAAATGGACTCTAGTACAAAATAGGGGTTGCATGGATCTAACTGTTGCGCTACAATTTGCACACAAAAAAAGCAAACGGCAAATTAAAATGCAAAAGGCATAGATAAGAGAGGGTATATATACATAAACCTTCCGCTAAATGTATCCGCAATTTCCAAACCATCTATTTAGACCTGCTTCTCAACATATCTGATGAACACACAAACCTTCGAAAATAAGAAAGAAATAGTCAAAACTGAATAGAAACAACCAGATACCTCAAATATTAAAAACAAGATACATGTCGAGTTCATACGAGTTATTCATTGTCATGGTACAAGGAGAGGGGGAGCCCAACTTTGCATTGGAATCAGTTTTCTATCAACCATGGTTCCATTATGCAGCCAAAATGTCTCTGCCGACTGATGAAAGACCCGAACCTTCCTTTGAAGTTCCCATAGGATGCCCTCCATAGCTGAACAACTCCCGCTTTTGGGTGCATAAACAAAGAGACATCTGATTGCCCTACCATGAGCCAGCATCCTCTCCACATCTGCATCTGAGTCCTCAACAATACTTGTCTCAGAAGGTCTTTCCACAATACATTCATGGATTGGGATATACAAGAACATAAATCTTGAGTATAATAAGCATTAACATGATAATCAATATGATTGGTTCCTTGCGACACAACCCTAACTGTTGGATTCAATACAATTAAAGAATTCCTAGGAATCGCGTTTGTCCATACCTCATAACTAATATGAGTCATAGTGCCCTAACACAATCACACCAGCTAAGACTGAAGTTGCCTCATTGCATTAATATGTATAAAGTATGAAAACATGTAGAATATGTATCGCAAGCCTTGCGGAAGATAGCACGATGCGAGAAGATTTGATGGCATATTAGGATGTTTTGATAACCTAACAGATGAAGCATGCCGCCTAGAAGGTTGCCCACATGTGTATTATGGACATTACTTTCACATAGAGGTTTTTTGCTCCAAGGCAGAAAATATCCCTTCTTGGAAGAAGACACCCATCAAGAAATATGTAAAGGTGGGAGAAATTTGGCCTTTGTGGACATTAAAAATTTATAATCTAATCTAATAGAAATAAACAACCTTTAACAATCTTAGGAAATGCTTTTTTACAGTCACTCTTCCCTGGGTGTTCCTCCCCAGTAATACAAAGCAAATTTTACATGTAAGATTCATAGAGGTAATTCAGAAATTGATTATTTTTTAATGCTCTCCAGTTCATGAATCATATAAAACGAAGCATAAATTTTTACTGCTTTGGGGCTTGCCCTCAAATTCATCCAGTTTTCTCTCCTTGGCTAAAAATGTTAGCATTAGTTTATGCTTATTTAAAGGCGATGGCTTTTAGTTCACAGTTAATCAGGAGACAAGTCACAGCCATATCATTCTGTCCTCTACAAATCTCCAATGGCACTATAACCCAAACTATTATTCACCTCTTCCAAACATAGAGATAGCTATATTGGTGTGCACATGAATGTCATCAGCTTCTTTTTGCAGGGGGGAGCTTCTCAAGTTTGCAGAGGAGACTCCAGGATTTACGCATATCCTATCCCAAGATGGATTTATTCTCTGGTATCATATGGATACACATGTATCGCATGCACTCTGCGGCCAGCTCATGACGACCTCACAGCACAGAAACCCATGGAAGGAAGGATATGATAATTATGCCATCAGGGGTTGGAATCGGAAGAACACCATATCTGTCATTGTTTTGTATTGTATCAAAAAAGGTTTTGGCTCAATACTCAAGATAATGGAATACAAAGATCAACATTACTTGAAGTCAAGAGACATCAATAGGAGTTTTCGAAAGAAAACAATGCATCCACAAGAACTCACAAACGACAATCTCGAATTTCTTTAGTTTTGTGATTCTTTCTAATGCCAATATTCAACCAAGAAATACACTAGTAGGATCTCCACAAGGACAGTAAAAAAGGGGTTACTATTGATCAAACAATAGGAATGTGTCACAAGCCAGAGGGCCACAAGCCAGAGGGCCATGATCTATGTGATCGAAAAATAAAGGCCATTATCACAAAGCACTGAAGTTACATTCCTCGGGGGAGATCTTTCTGTCTTAGAAGGCCCATGTTCGAGATTTTATGAAGACAAAAACCTCAGTTGATCAAGGCACATGATCTTATATTAATGAGATATCTAGACTTACTACAATCTTATGTGTCAATACATCTAATTTATTTTCTTTTCGAGACATGGAAATACATGAAGATGTGTTTTCTTGTTCGGTCTTCTAGGTCATTTTGGCCTTAAAAAAAGGTTAATATAACGTCTTTCGAACACAGAGATAGCTGTATTGGTGTACGCATGAATCCCATGAGCTGTTCTTTGCAAAGGCAGCTTCTCAAGTTTGCAGAGAGACTTCAGGATTTATACATATTCTAATCCAGAATTTTCTTCTGCTAATGTGAAAAAGCTAAGAATTGAGAGCGTTGTTGCTGGTAACTGCCAAATGGCCTTAAGACATCTGATGACATGCATTTTAACAATCAACATACATTTATGCAGGCTTTCAGACAGCATTATATATAAACAAATAAACCACAAACGATATACTCTTTACCTCTACAGTTTAAGGGTCATTAAGAATCAGTTTCACATCCAGGAAATGAGATTTGGTTATGATCAAGGAATCGAACATCCTATAGACTCCAATGATTAATACTCATCTAGCAAAACCCTAATACCACGGCCAGTTGGAACTCCTACTTCTATACGTTTACATAGCTGGAATACATCCATGGAGCATGGAGAGCACTCCACCTGAAGATAGGTAAACTTTCCGTAAGGAGTTTCAAACATAAAGTGTGCCACCACTGCTCCTAAATCTGAATTCGATTTTCTTTATCAGTAGATGGCTAGTTTGAATAATAGAAGTATTGGTTCTTTGGCCCAGAATCCAGAACTTTTAGTGACTTAGAAGTGGCATGCAACTGCATAACTCAGAACCCAATGTTGACTGCACCAATACATTTTTGGGATCACTGGCCTGAAGCACTGGCCCTACAATGTGCAGTCTTGCCACATTCAAGTGATCTCAGGAAGTTTTTAACTAATCTTATAAAAGATTAACAAAACCAAAACCTCTTAATGACAGGAAATATTTCCTATAAGCTCAGTTTCCTCTAAGACAATGTATACCTGGCTTTGGCAAAATGAAATGATGGCGTATATTGGAAGAGACACTAACGTAGCTTTAATTCATGTTCCTTGAATGATGCCACATATCTCTCACTTTCTTTTAATGCACCTCATAATCTAATCTTATTTTGCTACTCTTATTCATGACCAGCACCCTGAATCCTCTTACCAATGTTACAATGTACATACTTGTTCCTTCAATAAATTTGACAACTTTATATCACTTTTGACACTGACCTGGTATCGATTGCAAGTAATTCAACAATTCTTCACTAATGCGTGTGGATGGCCACTTTATAGAAAACTGTGAATAATCTATGACATTTTGGAATGGCAGCTCAATCTGATCAGATAATATTACCGGGACACACTCCTGCTTGTAAAGTAAAAAAGGACAATGAGTCCATGTAAACTCTAGCATTTGCATAATGCATCCTGTTGCTAAAATAAAATATAGATAAATTGTAATCTATACGTATCAATTTCATACAAATGATGATGAAAACTTCCAAGAGAGAACAATCATGTCTGACTTACAACAAAGAATGATTCATAGAAACGGAGTGTCCATGATGATTCGCCTCGTGGAGCTAAGCAAAATTTTGCATTACGAAGATGCTCAAAATACTCTCTTCTGCCCAATTTCATTGAACCACTCAAAGCAAGATTTGGAGCTTCCAACTGCATTAACAAAGGTAAGAAGGATAGGTCTAGAAACCATTTTGAATAGCATATTCATCCTAATAGATTCAACAGCACACCTCATGTGGAAATTTTTCAGCGAGTTCTATAAGTTGGAGCCTGCCAGCCTTTCCCTGTGCACGACCCAAGTAATTTGCAACAAACTTTCTTTGTGTCAGCGGAATTGGCTTGACTGCATCTTCAGATTCACCGCCTGAAGTCATGCTTTCGTCCACATAGCCAGGAATTATGATATCCTTCCATGTATTAAAGGCACTAGTTCCACGCTTGTCTGTCCTATCTCCCTATAAAATTAGAAGCAATATTATTCACAGGACCATGACCAGAAGTCGCAAAGAAACAGATGTGTTCAGACATACAACTGCAAAACGTAGAGACAGTGAGAATCAAAACTTTTCTCTGAACCAATCACTGGATGGGAAAGAAACCATACAAACATCTCCAGAAGAGAGATGAAAGCAATAAATTATTCAAACCAATAAAATATATAGTTCAAAGATGAAGATAACCAGTTACTCAAACAGATACAAACTCTCACAAATTTTCATATGATGCTGTCATGCTTGTGCATGCATGTTCCACAAGCAAACAAGAAACATAAAATGTCAATGGTACTATAATTTCTTGAAACTGTGCCTAAATTTAATAAGACCATTCCATAACATGACATCACAATTACACTTAAATTTAAAAAGAACATCGATTAAGTACCTAGCTACAAACAATCAAGCCAATCCACTATAATATATAATATAAAGGAGCACCTCAGGAGTGAGGAAAATAGAGCGGTTCAAATAGATGCCCCAGTCCTTGAATAGATGCGCACCAGCCCCACTGTGTATTCAGCACAGAAGAGAACCACAAATAAACTCAATTGCTGGAGTGTGAAACATAATTAAAAATTGCACATACCTTGGAAAAATAAATATATGATCACGACCACCAGAACGCCTGAAGTAAGGCATGTACTTCAAGATCTGATCAGAGACATTGCCTCATCAGTAACAAAATAGGAACAACATCATGTGAACCAGACATTGATATGAATAGGCAACCTACTGGCCTGCACAAACTTTTCATTGATCTCTTTGTCAGTCAGTCCGCCATTCATCCTCACACACTTTACATAAGTAGGGACGAAGAAAAGTTGTGCTTCTTCCTTTCGACGTGTTCGGTACTCTGACTGCAGAAGTAATTGATGAATCTTCACCTGTTGAATCACCAATACACTAAGAGTTGTGATTGTGTAACTTGCTTTTAGATGTGTAGACCATCAATCTTCACAGAATTTTTATGCTGTACTTCATAATTTTCCATTGCAATATCTTTCTATTAGTAAAGAGAATCTTAATTTGAGAAACATTGCACAGTGAAGTGATGGGCAGAAGAATACATCTTGTTTCCTCCAACTAGAAGCACATCTGTTAGATTAAAGCTTTCAAAAAATGGCAATATTTGATGCTCACAAACATTATATACACCGCGTACTACAATAACAGAACTTCTCAAAACATCAGCCTGCCATGCGATTGGTCCAACTTGGAATTTGACAAATAAATTCCCATAAACATATACTTTGAGAATTCGCAAATATCTCTACAAAAGGGTCATGTATGTGGCTCAATGGATGAGATTAAGTGTGATAATGGCAGCAACAATATTTCATCACATATATATTAAAAAGTATCTCCAACCAGAAACTCAGCTGATTCACTTTGAACCTGTGAAAGGTCATGTAGTTTTTTAAAACTGTTGTAATATTTTTGGTTTGCTTGAAATTAAATAAAAATTCTTCCCGGTAATCCCCTGAGCAAGTAAAGGATGTGATATCCTGGCATTATGTTATGTTGCAAGATTCTCAGAGTTGAGATGTTTGAAAGAAAAGTGAAATTATTCATTGTGTGAAGGCGAAAAAATCCTACAAATATATAAGATCGAGCATATATCTTGTCACAGCACTCTCTGATTTCCTCTCAACTTGTCTGAATCCTGCATTATTCAAAAACGACCTTTCCCTTAGGTTGCATTACTGTTGGTTCTAGGTGTAATTAGTGTCTTGTCAAAGTACGTGAAGAATTTGCGGGGGAGAGGTATTGGATAAGAGCCTCACATGCTTCTGTGGATTTCTTGCACATTTTCTCAGTAGCTTTACCTAAGTCAATTGGTTGTGTATGCCAATACAGTCTTATGATGAAAGATTAGATATAGGACAATGATGTATCATAACGTATTTTTGAAGGAACACTGCCTATCGTTGATTTCTTGTACATTTTCCCAAAGCTTTAGCTAGGTGAAAAGGGTAATCCAGATTTGTGATAGACATATCTTTGGAGGCACACGCTGCCAACTCTATCACAGCTAGCTCCTTGGTGTTAATCTGGAGTTTGTGAAGGCACAAATTTTCTTGTTTCCTTTGACCCTTTTTAAGCTTTAGCGATAAGGAGATCGTGATTCAAACAAGATATTGAATATCACACATCGCATGATACCTATAAATTAAGCAACCACTTATGCAGATTAACCATCTGCCTAACCTGAAAGCCCCATTGCCATTTAGATCCAACAAATTTGATTTGAGGTAGCTCCTCCAAGTAAATCAAAAGACCTTTCTCATGATGATATACGTTTTGACACATGAATAAATCTAAATCGAGCTAACCAATCGATCAGATTAACAGGTTAACCAACCTTGGTTCACAATAAGCCTTTGACACAAGATCAGGGATCGATGTGCAAAGAAGAGACCGAACGTCACATTTCACATAACATACATAAACTAACCTACCGGTTTGACAAATTAAATATCCTGCCTAATGTGGACACCCCCATTGCCCTTCAGATCCAAGAAATCCGTTTAAGAACCAAAACTACTTCTCATGGTGGTGCAAGTTTTGAGCCATAACTAAACGAAACAGGCCAAGCGAACAAACCAAAAAGATTCAGGGATTAACCAACTTGGGTGACTTAAGTGTCATACTCAAATCCCCACCAAGAATGTTGATCGAATATCAAATTTCACAGCAAACATAAACTAATCAACCACCTGCCTACAACAAAGTAATTTGAGCTGACTCCTTGAGTAAACCAAACGAGGTTTCTCATGGCATTACACGTTTCAAGCAGTAGATAAACTAATGCAGGTAGAAAACCAGAAGGATTAATGGATTAACCAACCTGGGTGCCCCACTGACCTTTAGCGCAAGATTGAGGATTGATGTTGTGAGCACGGCCAAGTTGAAGCTCTTTCAATCCAGGTAGTTCCCAATCTTCATACACATAGATGCGGAGATCGAGATTAATGCCGTATCCTTGATGAGGCCACCATGAGTTCCCTTTCGTACCGAAGCTCTTATGGGGCTTTCCCACCTCTTGTGTTGAGCTCGAGCTCGAGCTCGAACAGGTGTTGAAGTAGCCATCAAGAATCCGTGTTCCTGAGAATGAAGATATGTCTCAAATTCCTTAGCCCTTTCTTCTGCAATGGTCCATAAATTGGAAGCAAACCAGAATTTACATCCCAAGTCATAGATTTTACGTGCAAAGTCATGTGAACAGAATGCCTGTGCTTGTTACTCCACCTAGAAATCTAGTGCAACATACAAATATAGACAAGATTGCAACCCTAAACTTCCGGTGCACGGGGGGAACCCTAACCAGAAGATTCACAAACAAAACAGTTTTGAGAGGCAAAAGGCGAGGGTTTGGGAGGTGAAACCAGTGAAGGTGACGAGGACGAGAGCCACTGCTCCGAAGAGGGTGGAAGACGAAGAAGCTCCCCCTCCGGACTTCATCGCCTTTCCGCCCACCATCGATCGCATCGACTGCAGCTCGCCTCCGCTCTCTCTCGCTCTCTCTCTCTCTCTCTCTCTCTCTCTCTCTATAAAATACACTTGCCACACCCTATACGTTATATGTATACGTAGAGACGTACGGTGCGTATGTACACCGTATATATATCCAGGTACATACGCATATACATACATTCATACGTATGTATATGTACTATGCATGTATATACGTATGCATCCTACTTATAATACCTATGCATTATGAATACCTACATGTGTGCCTATCTATGCATGCATGTATACACACTGTATCCCCCCATACATACGTGGGTGTATGCGATGCGTCTCGCAGTTATAATTTGTGTACATATGCACACTGCGTCTTGCGTAAAATTCTTCTTCTTTTCGCATTTCATTCCTTTGAAAAGCGAATTGAAAATGAACACCAGTGTCTTGTTTAGCTTGTTTTCTTTGTTCTTTTACTTAATATTACTGAATTTCTAATCAATCGATGGAATATTTACGTGAGTTTTTCTTATTCTCAACACCTTGTTTACAATAAAATGATGATGATAGCACTTTCCAAAACGAATGATTCAAATCAGACTTCAAGGTTTTCTTTTTGTTCTTCCAAACTCAAATCATCGAATCATTCTTGAACACCAACATGTTTAGTTCGTTCTACTACAACCATGTTTGTATATACATCTCATACGTGTACGTATGTATGTGCTTGCGTATATGTATATGCAACCGATGATGACGTGCTATAACATTTCTTCTTCTTCTTTTTTTTACAAAACAAGTTTACATTGCCGTTACATCATTCCCTTAAGCCATTGTTCATCATAGAAAATGAAAATCTTGTCTTCTTCTTCATATTCTACTTTGACAAGTCATCTCCGAAATGTTTAGTCATTGTCAATCATTTAAATTGCCATTCTTGTCATGATATAATTTTGCATTTGCATCCTCTAGTGTCAACATATGATACACTCTTATCCATCTAGATCCAACAAGTCATGCTTACATGCTATACTTGGCACCAACTTACAATGAAACTCTCCACAGAGTCGACTTCCACTCATATGGCCATACTATGCCTTTATGTTATGACTTGGGCCACTTCTAATCCCAAACGGGTGATTCGTATGCATATATAACCTTGATTTGTGATATTTATAGAAGCATATTTCGTGATGCATACAATGTATACAAAGAAGAGTGAGAGAGAGAGAGAGAGGGAAGCCTTGTGTTTGACGTCTGAGTACGCCTATTATAAAATAGAAAGGTTGGAGGTGATCTGGGGATTGAAAGGTAAGTGCTCACTAATATGGTGCACATCACATTAGTTATTGCTTAACCTATCACTAATATATTGAATTAACCCTTTATAACTATATTAACTTCGTTGCATCAAAGGCACATTACCTTGCTACCTTGTGAGTTATCACTAACCTTGCATAAACATACTTTGGTTATGTAATAGTCCTGTGAAATCGGGTTAAGCAATCAATGACATGGTGCACATCAGGTTAGTAATCACTAAACCTTGCCTGCAATGATATTCAACTAACCCTACAAGCTATCACTAACCCTACAATAATACACTATGGCAGTCACTAATCCAATACATATCTAGATTAACCTTGATCCATTCAAGGCACATAACATACCACCCAAACTAACCCTAAAAGTTATCATTAACCTTGCATCAGGGTTAGTAACCTAGATAGCCTGTCTTCACCAACATCTTGGCCCTCCTTAACCATACATGAATATATTCACCTTATAATAATATATTAACATGACACCAATTTATTAACCACACATGTATATTATTACAAACCCACACTAATTCACGCATGTACGTTATTACAAACCTCGCATCAATTTATTAACTATGCATGTAGTCTATTACTAACTCTAAACAAATTTGTTAGCCTAAGTTGTACAAATGTTTCAACCCTATAAAGGAAAACTAATGAAGATTGTCTAGTTATAGACCTATTTTACAAAAGCATAGAGGAAGGAAGGTTTCAAAATTTTAAAAGTCCTTAGCAAGCTCCTCATAAGCTTCTCAAGAAACTCTTCAATAATATCCTTAGAATATCACCTTGAATGCACTATTATACTCATGTCTGCCTATCTCCTTTGTGAAAGGGAATCATGAGCTTGTGTATATAAGTCGCCCATGGGGTGCATTATAAAGGTTGAACGAGTTTATTGAGTGAATATATTTTTTGCTTTCTATACAATCTATCTCTCTATCCCCATTTCTGCCACACAACACGCTGCACGACCACACATAGAGTGTGCACAGGTTCCGCAACAGAAGCACAATCTGCTTATTTGCATCTCTTATATTTGATAATCCATTGTACATCAATCAACTCAAACTTTATTGTCTATGTTATTTTAACCTAT